>LPNX010649526.1:150259-261373 GCA_001517045.1 Pseudotsuga menziesii
AAAATCCTTCTAATGGTGCCCATATTCCACTAGTAGGGAAAATGTTCCCTTTCTAGGGTCGTTGGTGATTTGAGACATTTTCACGCAAGGTCCAAGATCCCTAGAAGCATATATTAGAATTGTGGATGTTATTTTTCAATGCAAAATAATTATGAAGGCCTCAATATTTATCCTCAACATGTCACATCATTTTAGATTTAAATTTTTTTTATAACCACATATATTAGACTATAAATTAAAACCATAAATATTTCACATTTCCTTAACATTTCCACTCTAAAACAAAGTGTTTGTACTTATACAAATTTGATCCCTTTTGGTGCTTAGTAGATCCTGTTTAAGATGGATCTATGTTGGTTTTTTATACTAATGAACAAGAAGAACATTGGGTGATGGAAATGGAAGAAACATTCTCCTAGATGGAATGCATTATCATGGACCTAACACAATTAAAGGTTCATTGATATAAGACACGATTATAATTTTATATTTAGCTGTAGGCCACCTCCTAAAGTATTTTAGGGACAATTGGCGATTCTTCCAGATGGCATAAAAATTGAAGTAGGAATTAGAATTGATTTCTGTAACATCCTAAATATTATTTTGGTCGTTCTTGACATGGAAAAACCACCCATGATACTAAGATCAAGAGGTTTCATTACTTTACCCATTCATGCAAAAAGTGCATAGTCACTTACTGAGAAAAACCCTAGTCCCAAAGATCAATGAACATGACGAGCGCTAGGTGATGGACCCATGGGAGAGAGGTCCACCTAGATGTAATTCATTTTGATGGATCCAATATAATAAATGGTTCATGGGTATTAGAAATGGTCATTATTTTATGGTAAGTTGTAAGTCACCTCCTAAAGCCTTTGAGGAACACTTGGAGGTTGTGCCAGTGGAACATAAAAATTGAACTGAGCATTGGAATTGAGTTACATAACTTCCTTCATGTGTGTTTTTCCATGCTTTACATTAAAACACCATCCATAGTACAAAGGTTGAGGGGTTGTTGTATTTAACCCATTCATGTAAAAAGTGCATAGTCACATATTGAGCAAAATGCTAGTTTTGAATATCTATGAGAAACATGAGCACTAGGAAATGAAACAATAACATAGAGGTGCCCCTAGTTCTAATGCATTGTTATGTACATAACAAAATTGACGATTCATTGATCCAAGTCATGGTCATGTGTAATATCTAGAATTTTGACCTTAACTATAATGGGCATGAGTTCCATTACGCATGAGTTACTTTGATGTTTATGTTTGTACATTGGGTGTAATTCCCCACTGCACATGAGTTATGTTGATTATTTAGATATATTGGGTGTAATCCAATGCATATGTTTTATTATCATGTATGTGATTGTATATGTTGGGCATGGCCGTGATGGACAAGGATTATTGTCATAGTACGATGTACTTGATGTATTATGTGATTTACCTTAATGCATATACTGAGATGATTATTGTGACGAAATGTACAGAATACTGAATGCATGATTGAGTTATATAATGTGTTGGGAGTAAACCCTAAAACACATAAGTGATGATATTTTGTGTTGAGCACAAGCTCTCGAACACATTAGTTATAAAATATTATGTTGAGCGTAAGCTCTGGAGCACATGAGTTATGATATTTTGTGTTGAGAATAAGATCCAGAAAACATGATTTATAAGATTGGAAGTGTTGGGAATAAACCCTGGATAATTCCAAATTGATGTTGAGCATAATATCTAGAGCATCAGATCCATGGCCATTATTTCCCTAGGTGTATTATACAAGTACATCCTAGCATTAGTGTTGAGCGAGAGGCTCTGTAATTGTACTAAGTGTAGCTCCCAGTTATTAGCGTTGAGCTTGGGATCTGAATAGCACTAGGAGTTACTGAAATTAAGTGTGTTGAGTGAGAATGACTTTGAATAACACTAACCCTTATCTTACTTATTTTGAGTTGATTAAATGAAATTTCAAATCTACTTCTAATCAAGTACTGGAAGAACTACCACAATATATGAGGTAATCCAACATGAAAGGAGGATCTAGATCTTCCTAACTTAATTGATCAACCCTACCTAAAGCCTTGAATGAAAGAAATAGTATAAGCTAAGGGAAGCTTCAATTAAAGGAGACTATGTTATATGATGCATAAATAAATATTAAAGACAATATGTAGAGTTTATATATATTATGCATAAAATAATAATTGTATATATATTTATATATATAAACAACTCTCAAAGAAGTGCTGCAAGGTACCATGTTGCCTTGATGGTCCTGCCTCTAGTGAGAAATTAGAAGTAGAAGGCATTTTATAGACATGTGAATTACCAAGATTTCTTATGATTGCATACTAGGATCCAAAAAATGTCTCCTTTTTAGTTTTGATGTCAAATGACTCCTTCTTTTATATAGCTAGTCGAATCTGTGGGTGGGGCCCATCCTCTCATGTTGTGGATCCTACGCGGGTGACCAAGGAAACATCAAAATCCTCTATTATGGCTTCTACTGAGATCGTCACAACTGTCAACCCCTGATTCTAGTTCATCTATGGATTCTGAGTCAAATATTGATTTTGGTTCAAGAGAGGGTTTATAGGTTGAGTCACGGTCTGAGTCTAGAGTGGAACTTGATTTTGGGCTTGATTCTGCAACTGGTTGTGATTTTGTAGCTGATTTTGGTTCTGCAGCTGATTCTGATTTTACAACTGAGGAACGTTCCCTGCGTGGCATCTTGTGATTAGCTATGGACAAATTTCAACAGTATGATCAATCACCTTGTAGTATGTACATGAGAAATACAAGTGCGGAAATTCCCTCAAGTAGTGCCCAAATACCCCACAATTATAACACTGGACTGATCTGCGACCTCATCCTCCTCCTCTTTCAAAGCTTCCTTCTCTTCCTCAGAATCCTCCACGAAATCCTCCTTGTTGTTGATACTGTGGTTGAGCCATCTGTTGCGGCGGGGGATTCGGCCACTATTGAATATAGTGTGTATCTTGAACATACTATGGCTATGGCTAAGGCATCGCTATTTGATTGTACTACAGCTATGGTGCAAACTGTGGCTGCAACTACGATGGTATAAATTACATCTGCAATGGTGGTGTATACTGCGGTTGTGGTCAATATTTTACCACCTGAGGCTGTGACCGTGGTTGCTGTATTGCATGATGATATTTTTCTTTCACAAAGTATGAATCATATGTTCTGTCATGAAGCAAATCATATGCATGACAATCTTTGTCTTCATGCCCCACCGATCTACAAAAGGAACAATATAGGTTGGCTGGTTTTGACACCATCTTCTACATACAGCTACATTCTTCGTGCCGATTCCCATAGAATTGACATATGCAACACGATGGTACACTTCCACAACTTAATGGGTTCAGTGCTCCTGAGACCAGAAAATTTCAGAAAATGGGGAAGTTATCTTTAGTGTGTCCATTTGGATGACACTGAGTGCACCAAATATCGTCATGATCCTCTTTCACCTTCTTGATGCCTTATAAATGAAGCATTAAATATTCCAGCTATGCTTGGATTTGATTCATACTAACTGCATTCTCTCCAACATGTGAAGCTTATAACTTCATCGTGATCTCCAGATCCCCGCTCTGTGTCGCAATCTTCTGTTGAACCAATAGTCCCCAGATACGAGGTACCAAGGCTGCGATAAACCACTCTTTATGCTAAACATCACTCATATCAATGTTGAATCATGCCTTGAACGTCTTAATCCTTTGATCGAAGTCCCAAATAGTCTCATTCAGAAACTGCTTGATCTGTTTCGACTCAGTAATGTACTGTGCCTCCGATTTAGGCTTCTAGAAGTCTTCGATTAGTCCCTTCCAAACTTCATCCAATGTTTTTGCAGGGGTCCCCATAGGAACTTGTATAAATTTCATGTACCAATCTAGCGCATGACCCCACAGAATAGTTGTGAGTTGGCCCTTTTTAACATCATTATCCATGGCCTATCTAACAGTCCATACTGACTCACAGAGAAACTAATACTGCTCGGGATCGTCAGTCCCGTTCCCATGAAACAAAGGTAACTTTATGTCATCGCCCACCATCCTGGGACTTCTTCCTGCAGATGTTGATCTACTACTAGACTGCTACTAAAACATCAAGCAAGTTGACGTAAAATTTGTGTTTCTTCCTGAGTTTGAAGTAGTGCGCGGAGGCATGGGCATAGTGTTGCTAGGGTTTGATCTTACTATTCTTCTAGGTGTAGTATAGGTCTGGTCATCCTCTTCGTCACTATAGGGTATCTTCCTCCCCTGCTCTTTTCCTTCATGTTTTTGCGTTTCAATCACAGCAGGACCTTCCCATATCCTCTACCTCATCTCTTGTCGAAACCTTTCTCCTCCCCTTGTACAACCACTTTCTTCCTCGGCTTCCCTCATAGTCTCGTTGAAACTTTTACCCATCTACCCATTACCTTCCCATTCACCTCACCCCTTTAGTCGCGGTATCTACTGCATACGCACACCAGAGTTCTACTACTCTAGGTGCATATTCAATATACCCTTTTCACATACAAGCATTTTAATTGATAACTGTAGAGATAATAAGAACCTACCTCTGGTCCTATTGAAAAATACCCTTTCTACTTCATTGTAGGACTTTGTAGTGTCCATTAAAAATTTAGTAATATATCCTTCTAGGATACTATCCAGCCAAACCTCAATAGCTCTCAATGCTCTGTTGTCATTTTCTTGTAGTTCCTGGATCATTTCAGGGGTCGAGGATTTTGTTTCTCCTCCTTGGAAATTTGTCTTCTTGTATGTGAATTGTGCCAACCACTAGTATAGTATGATGGGAAAATCATAGAAAAAATACTCGTGAGGGCCGTCGTGAATATAATTTTCCAACCACTTGTCTATTGTCAGTCCAAGGTTTTGATTTTCTACTTCAACAAATTGTCGCAGCTTTAGATCGAACCAATCTTGAATTTTTGGTCATGTTGGATGCCACATCCACTCTTGATCTTCTTATTGCGTCGGATGCCACATACCTTGTTCTCAGTCGCAACAAGGTCCCGCCAAGGGAACCATTTGTTGGCGCAAACCTCAACCAACAAAACCCAGTTGATAGGGGTTCCACTCTGTCGACACCCAACTCACCACGATCTCCTTGAGCATCAACCCAGACAGGTTTTACCCTGTCCAGCAACACCCAGAGAGTGAATGTAGTCTCGCCCGAGATGTTCAAGGGGGTGTTGTCGGAACCAAGTTTCCATAGTAAACAAGAATACTATGGGCATCGACACTTCATTTATCTATCTTATCAGATCTAACCAATCATCTAATCATTGACAGAACCATTCATCATCACTAGTCGACAGAATGCATCATTCATTCATAGCAGAATCATCATATAATAGAAATAATCATACTATTGCACAATATATCTACGGAAATAATATCATTCACAAACAGTAACCATTGCATCATGGATCCATGTCACGCATACTCATCAGTGGATTGTAGAAAATAGAAAAAGACAGGAAAAGATAAAAGAAGATAATAGCGATTCAGGTCAACATCCATCTTATGAGATTACATATACACAGTAACTCATAGATCCATATAGACAAAAAATTTATCTCTCAGTCATAAAACAAAGATCTAGATCGATGATCAAAACTAAGTGCTTCCTTCACATAGATCTATAGAGAAATTGCCTCCCTCTTATATTCACAATTTTTCATCTATATAGAGGCTTGCGCCTTTACCTTCATGGTCAAGTTCTAACTCATTCCTAATTGATTTTCTAACTAATGACCAGTATCCGCAAAATATGGTCCAACAGTACAAAAATTAGTCTATCTTACACACTGTCTTCAGAGCTTGCGCGACATCCGCGATGCTGTGCAACTTACCCTAACCCCTTGCCAACACTCAACCTGTCTCATCTATATTTATAAATTGTTAGATCTCATATGAGTTCTATCATCTCTATATAGTGGAGATATAATTTGTACATATAATATATTGTGATAGTCAATAGACTTATATTGTGTGTCACAATGTCTCTTCTCTCCATTTCTAAATCATTTGTGGATGATTTTCTATTAATAACTATGGTTTATAATTTGTTACTAGTAAAATTATCAATTCCTCCTTTCTCATTCAATTAAGGTGTAGGTATCGTCAACAATGCCACCCAGGTCCAATTCCCCTTTTAGGTGAGCTACTTGGGAGGGGACACCCTAGAATCAAGCTAAGTTTACTATTTGTGTGGTCTAATATAGGTGTGATCCCCCAATTATTTTAACGAAATGGATGACCCTAGGTCACGACGTCTCATGCCAAAGGCCACTCTTGGCGAGTGAGGGATTTTTTGCTAAAAAAGGATTTTACTAGAAAAAAACACATATCATCGTATTCCCACATATTATGAGTTAGAAACACATACTCCAATGAGCATAATTCCTCTCATAAACTAAGAGGATGAGGGGACAATGACCACTTAGTATAGGTGGAAATGAGATAGAACCTAACCAAGAATGAAGTTGAGAATAACAAAAAAATATCCCTTTAAACCCCATATCCATCAAGCACCAAGATGGATCCAATCCCTTGATGTGCCAATTTATTTTAGAGTGATGAAACTAAGGAAAGGTTTACACCTTGAGGGACTAAATATCTCTTGGTGTTTGATATATTGATGACTTAGATGAGTCTTTTCTATCTTACTTTGAACTATATTACTCATACTTACATTATATTAAAATTTTCATGTAAACCCATGACATCATGAAATGCACATATTATTAAACATTGCATAACTTCATTATTTCAAAATTCCTAATCTTCACTCAAAAAAATCCATACTATCAACAATGTCGAACACTAGCACAAATTACATAATACAAACAATATTATTTTAATTTAATGTAAGGTTTTTAATGTACCACTTAAAACTCCACAATCTCAAAATTGCATTCTCCATACTTGCATTATATTAACCTTGTTGTACATGGATCATGTTATGACAATAATAACAATGTTCAATAAATTATGAGTTCATTACATTATTTTAAATACTTATTAATAACATTAAATATTGAAAGCATTAATAACACTACATGCCATATTCTAAGGGACTCGTTTGAAAATTTGACGATTTCTATCGGATGGTCATAGTTTGGCCGAAAACTCATGTTTTTTATTTTGAAAAATCAAAATTTTAACTTTGTTTTAATGGGGATTTTGATGGTAGAAATGTATTAAACACTCTCATAAACCCTTAGGTCACCCAAAATTCCAAAACTTCAAAGGTGTAACCTGGATTTTGAAAAATTCAGATTATATTTTTTCAAAATAGTGATGAAAAAATCACGCTATTTCGACCCAAATCATTGAATTTTTAGACTATGTGTATTCCAAAGTGATTCTAAGTTATGGTGATTAGAAGGGTCAATCAATCATTATTGTTTTTTATATTCTTAGTAGTTATGGTCAAAATTATGCATTAATGTTGTTAGTGATTCATCATTAATAGTTTGTTAGTTATAATATATTTAAGAAAAAAATTAGTTAGTTGGGTCTAAACTCAATAGTTATGGGTTTAATTGTTATGATTTCCACCAACGATCTATTACCCTACATGACTTGAGTATATTATTATAATAGCTTTGAACGCTTGTTGTATTTTAGATGGAAAATGCATTAAAAGTAAACTCTGTAGTCTTTGATATAATGAATTCAAACCCTTATTCCATTTTAAAAATAGACTACGCTTATTGGAAGGTGATTCTAAACCAATGTTGATTAGAAGGGCCAATTAGTAATTTTAATTTTTCTATTTTTTCTTATTAGAACTCGCAATTACAATGGTTGAGGACCCATGTATTCTGGTAGATACTTTTCTTTTTATATGCACGTCAATAATATATTTTATGCAAAGAAAGGTACATGAGAAGTTCAAAGTGATGAAAGCGTCATCAATACCAAGACTACTCTACAAGTAAATTATAGATAAACATTAAGGGAGGATGTTAGAGATAATGTTTATCTTGTGTGTTGAGTTGTTGATAGATGAGAGATTTTTTCCTAGTTTGGTGTGTGGTTGAGATATTATCTCAACCTATCTGAGCTATATTTAGAAATTGTTATATCTCATAGCAGTTCTCTCATCTCTATATATTGGAGATATCATTTATACATATAATATATTGCGATAGTTGATAGATTTATGGGTGTCACAATGTCTCCTCTTTCCATTTCCAAACCATTTGTGGATGATTTTCTATTAATAACTATGGTTTATAATTTTTTACTAGAAAAGTCATCAATTCATGCTAGCTCATTCAATTAAGGTGTGGGTATTGTCACTAAGGCTACCGATGTACAATTCCACTTAGGGGTGAGCTAGTTGGGAGGAGACACCCCAAATCAAGCTAAGTTGATGATTTGTGTGGTATAATCTAGGTGTGATCCCCCAATTGTTTTAACTAAATAGATTATCCTAGGTCATGGTTTCTCATACCAAAGGCCACTCTTGGTGAGTGAGGTATTTTTTAGCTTAAAAATGTTTTTACTAGAAAAAAACACATATCATAGTATTCCCATGTATTATGAGTTAGAAACACATACTCCAATAAGCATAATTCCTCACATAATCTAAGAGGATGAGCGGACAATGACCACTTAATATAGGTGGAAATGAGTTAGAAGCTAACCGAGAATGAAGTTGAGAATAACCAAAATAGATCCCTTTAAACCCTGTATTCATCAAGCACCAAGATGAATACAATCCCTTGACGTGCAAATTTATTTTGAAGTGATCAAAGTAAAGAAAGATTTAACTTGGATTATGAAAAAATCTGACTAGATTTCTTCAAAATACTGCTGAAGAAACCACTCTCTTTCGACCCAAATCATCAAATTTTTAGACTATGGGTATTCCAAAGTGATTCTAAGTTATGGTGATTGGAAGGGTGAATCAATATTTTTGTTTTTTTATATTCTTAGTAGTTATGGTCAAAATTATGCATTAATGTTGTTAGTGATTCATCATTAATAGTTAGTTATTTATAATATATTTAGAAAAAAATAGTTAATTAGGGCTAAACGGAATAGTTATGCTTTCCCGGACCCACGATCTACTACTATACATGACTTGAGTATATTATTATAATAGCTTTAAACCCTTGTTGTATTTTAGATAGAAAATGCATTAAAAGCAAACTTCTTAATCTTTGTTATAATAACTTCAAACCCTTCTTCCATTTTAAAAATAGACCACATTATTGGAAGGTGATTCTAAAGCCATGGTGATTAGAAAGGTAAATTAGTAATTTTGTTTTTTTGTTTTTTGATATTCTTAATGGTTATGGTCAAAATGATGCATTAATTTGTTAGAGATTCATCATTAATAGTTTAATTATAATGTATTTTAAAAAAAATAGTTAATTAGTTCTAACCAAAATAATTGTAAAATTCATTGTTATCCTTTCCACCCATAATCTATTTCCCTAAAAATAGAAAATGCATTAAAAACAAACTCTAGAATGTATGTATTAGCTCGAACCCTTATTCATTTTTAATAATAAAAAATGGATTAAAAGCCAACTCCACAATGTATGTATTAGTGGTTGTATATTAATAAATATAAATAATTTTTATATATTAGAAAATAAAGGACATGTTTCACCCTAAACACCCATTTTGAATTAGTATAAGAAGATGGCAATCTATATGAAAATTCTATGTTGTTGATATTTGAGGGGTTTGTATTTTCAATTTGATCCTTTCTCATTCTGATCCAGATATCAAAACAGCATTGCTATCATGATAGAAATGCCCGGACTGGAATGTCTGTGCCATGAGAATGAAGAACAAGAGCAAAAGGCGAGAGCAGCCCATTTCCGGGCCTCGGCTGCACCACCCCACGAGATGTCCTATTGTTTCACCGCAGAAGAGGCCGAGGGACAGATTTAGGGCAGTGGATCCCAGCACCGGCGTCGTCGCCGATGGTTGTGCAGTGGGCGGCCAAGCGGCAGATTTAGGCTTTAGTGGTGGTATTGGGACGATGCAGGGACCGATTATCATCTCTGACTCTGGGCAACAAGTTTATGCTTCATTACCACGTAATTTTGTAATGTTATGTACAGGTCATGGTTACTAAAAATAGTATGTGCATATGTTGTTTTAGTTATTAAACCCTCGTTGATAAAGCGTTTTGTTTAACCCTAGAAACTAGGGTAAGTTATGGAGGTCAATCTATAAACAAAGCGAAGGCCCAGGCAGCCAAGTCGACCAAACAGAAAGGAGTACTCAGAAGAATTCTTCGGGTGACTGGGAAACAACGATTCGCGATACCATAGAGAAGGCCTCAGATGCTTATAATGAGGCTGCTCGCGGGTTCGAAGGCACTCTTGCAGGAGAATCACAAGATTTCGGTGCACATGGGCATTCAAATCCAATCACGGAGTGTTCGTCGACTACTATGAACTTAATCTCGCAGCATTTTCCAGGATTTGATCAATATGTTGAGCTACTGAAGAATCCCGGCCTCTCTTTTCTCCCTCTTATCCAGCAGAAGCTAGCAATGACGCTCTCTCACCCCTCGTCGCAACAACCCACTTCTGGTATTGTTCTCTCCTTGCGTACACAAACCGTTCCTGCATCCTATCCTCCCCAATCATACAGAAATACGTTCAGGCACCCGCGAGGAGTTTGAATTAGAATCAGACTATCCTAATGTTTCGGGGTCTGCAGCGGAGGAATATCTTCAAACGTTTCCAACTACCAAAAGTTCGAATCATCCTCCAGGCAGCCAGGAACATTCTTAGAGGAAGCATTCTTCCATATTATGTGAACCCCTGTACAGTTTTCTTAACTTACTGCGGCTTGAGTCTCAAATTTTTCTGTGTAATAACGTACTCTTTGGAGACAATTACCGGGGCTGACTCTTCAATTTTTCATTGTTTCTGTGTTATAACGTAGTCTATAGTCTTTGGAGACAATTTTGTTTCGAGGTTAGTGCAATTTTGTTTGTGTGTAATAACGCAGTCTTATTCGCAGTTATTATTGGGTGCTTTCTCTTTTTTGTGTTTCATATGTTCCAACTTTTGGGTCAATAGTAGTTGACACTTTGTTTGGTCTAGAACCATTTTAATTTTAAGTTGAATCTATGTATGGTCTTAAAAGTATATAATTTTATTCCTAAATATATATAATTTGAAATAAACTAAAATTATAAAAATAAAATAATAATATTAAATTATAAAAAAATTATAAAATTAAATTAGATACCATTCATTCGAACCTACTAACATATCAATATATTAGTAACATTGACATCAGATATGATTTTGTTGTAAAAGAGTGTATTTCGCATTTTAAGTGATTATTCTTTCTTAGCTAAGCACTTGTACTTATGAATTCAACTTGCGTAATCCATTTATCTTAAGTAAAACTTAGAATAATAAGAAGGCTAAAATATAGATCAAATTATAACAAGAATAATAAGAAGGCTAAAATAGTTCACTTATCTTGGGATACCTCTTCGGGTTCACTCTCAAATATTGAGACTGCTATCATTAAGCTCAAAAATGTGAAAAGTACAAAAAATAGGCTTACAATGCAAGTTATGAAGACACCCTTTAGATCTCATGCTCAAACTCAGAAACAAAGACCACCACTAGATTCTTCTTTAAATTTTGAAACTTTTACAAGCAAACTCTGCTATACTTGGAGCAACAATGCAATCTCTAAAGAAACCCCTTAGATGTGCAAGTCTCGCCCAAAAAAGGAAGAAGCATTTGCATCCCTCTTGAAATTATGTCTCTTGAGTATAAACATGACAAGACTCTACACATGAACTCAAGACCTCCCCTTAACATGCAAATTGAGACTACACTATACACATACTGTAACTTCTCTACAACTCTATAAATTCATATCTCCTTGGGATTTGTGTCATAGTTTATGTAGGGGAGATCTCTCTAATTGTGGCTCGACCTCTGCAGTGGACGTGGCTCAAACTTAAATATATTATTCTATCATTAGCAACAGAAGGAACGTCGATGTTGCATTGGTTCGGTCATTGGCAAAGTGTGGTGAGGTCATGGGTTCAAATCCCACGAACTAGTCCCCTTTATACATATTGCAATGATATATGCTAAAACAATTCGTCAACCAACTATTCATTGATCGACCCTCTATGCCCCAAATTTGTATCAACAACAATCCTTAGAATTCTTGAATGTGACATGTGGCACCAATTGACTAGTCCACATGTCAAGCTGTCACATCCCTTGCCACCTGGATGTATGAATTCCACATGAAATCTTTTGTGTGGTCCAACTACCTATACTATCGATGCCACATGTTTTCCACACTACATGTTGACTGTGCTTCGATGTGATCTATACATATTCCAAGTGGTAGCATTTTTGTGCCGAGAGGCGCTCTACAGCCCAGTATGGGAGAGATCTTGTAACGTTACGTAACGTTATGTAATGTTACGTAACATTATTTTTATTAATAACAAATAAATTTTTTAATTATAGGTTAAAATAAATGTCGGCTAGAAAAACCACCTAATATGGGGAAGATGTTGTAATATTCCTACCTAACAAAGCAATAAAAAAGTAAAAATTTAATTATCCAGAAAAAAAATGGAAGATGTTGTAATATTCCTACCTAACAAAACAATAAAAAAGTAAAAAATTAATTATCTGTAAAAAAAATGTGGATCAGGAAAAAAACACAATATGGGGGTGATGTTGTAATGTTCCTACCTTACAAAATAATAAAAAATAAACAAATGAATTATCCGCAAAAAAATGTTGGCCTTGCACATGGTTTTAAAACCATTTGCAAGGCCTTCTAAACAACCCATGGTTTTATTGTACATGGTTTAGGAGGGCCTTCCAGATGGTTTTAAAACCACGTGCAAGGCCTCCTACACAACCCATGGTTTTATTGTACATGGTTTAGGAGGGCCTTGCAAATGGTTTTAAGACCATGTGCAAGGCCTTCCATATGGTTTTAAAACCATGGGGAAATGTTGTAATGTTCGTTTTTAACAAAATAAAAAATAATAATAAATACTATATGTTGGCCATAAATAATATTAAATAATAATAATAATAATATATGTGGACCTTAACTCAAAAGATATCAATGGATACCTAAGAAGAGATTTGATCCCTCTCGACGCTTGATAGAGCCTAGAATTTGGATCTACGCTGGTATTAGTCCAACTAGACCCCAAATTGGACAAATATGGGTGAGACATGGAAGCCCCTCATTCTTCCATGTGAACATGTTGGTGTCACCTATGTCACGTGTTATTTCTTGATCCTACCACATGTTGTATGGATATTGACGCCATACTACCATGTCGACTGTACGGATGACACAATCCTACCATATAACTATACGATGTCCCAAATCACAAGTATGGCCTACCATGTGGCACCCTCAGAGTGGTTCCATGTCATCATATGGAATGTACTAAAATTCCATGTGATCGTTTATGGGATTTCCACATGACACCCTTGCAAGGAAGACTAACATTTAAAGGGTCCATTTTTAACTCATTTATACAAAAAACATAGATCTCATGTAGGATCCTCGCTTGATTATGGTGGTTGTTGGTGATGATGCAAGTGTTCTTGGTGATTATCCAATTCATGAAACCTTCAACACTAATCCATTTCCAACCTCAACTTGATGTGCAAAGGGATAAATATTTGAGTTTGACACTTTTTTTACTTTTTGGTTATTCATTGTAAAAATATGAATTTAAATAATGTGTTGAGTGTCCATTAGGGTAGTCTAGGGATCTTTGCATTGCCCATAAATCCTTGACACAATTAAATCATTTTATGGTGAGTTATAGGACACCTTCTAAAGTATTTTAGGGACACTTTTTGATTCTACCATACGGCATAAAAAATGAATTGGGAATTAGAATTGATTTTCGCAAGCTCCTACATATGTTTTTGGTCATTCTTGACATGGGAAAACCACCCATAATCCTAAGTTCAATAGGTTTCAGTACTTTACCCATTCATGCAAAAAGTGCACAGTCACTTACTAAGAAAAAACCTAGTCATGAAGATCAATGAACATGATGAGCCCTAGGTGATGGACCCATGGGAGAGAGCACCCCCTAGATGTAATTCATTTTCACGAACCCAATAGAATACATGATTCATGGGTATTAGAAATGGTCATTATTTTATGGTAAGTTGCAAGTCACCTCCTAAAGCCTTTAAGGGACACTCGACGATTATGCTAGTAGAACATAAAAATGGAAACATGCATTGGAATTCAGCTATATAAATTCCTTCGTGTTTGTTTTTCCATGCTTTACATGGAGAGACCACCCACAATACCAAAGTTGAGGGGTTTGGGAATTCAACCCATTCATGTAAAAAGTACATAGTCACATACTGAGGAAAATGCTATTTCTGAATATGTATGAGCAACATGAGGACTATGAAATTGAACCATAGTATAGAGGTGTCCCTAGTTGGAATGCATTGCTATGTACACAACATAGATGATGATTGATTGATCCAAGCCATGGTCATGATTTTATGGCAAATTGCAGGTTTCCTCCTAATGCCTTTTAGGGACACTAGATGATTCTATTCCTAGGGCATATAAATTGAATTGGGCATCAAAATTAATTTGTATAAGATCCTAAATGAGTGTTTGGACATGCTCAACATGGGAACACTGTCTATGGTCCCAAGGTCAAGTTTCAATGCTTGACCCATTCATGCAAAAAGTACATAGCCACTTACTAAGAAAAACACGTGTTCCTGAGATCAATGAACTAGACAAGAATTAAGAAATTCACCCACGGGAGAGAAGCACCCAATAGATAGAGTTCATTTTCATGGATCCAATGGAATCAATGATTCATCGACCTGAGGAACAATAGTCATTCTGGAAAGATACATGTCTCCTTCTAAATCCTTTGAGGGACACTTGGTCATTCTATAACTATGGCATACAAATTGAACCAAGCATTGGAATTGAGTTCATAAACATGTACATGTGTGTTTTTCCATGATCAACATGCTAACATTACCCACACTCCCAAGGTTGATGGGTTTCACTACTTAACCCAATCATGCAAAAGTGCATAGTCACTTACTAAGAAAAACCCTATCTCTTGAGATCAATGAAATAGAAAAAAACCAAGCAATGGACCTATAACATAAATGTTTCCCTAGATGGAATGCATTTCCTTGTACACAAAAAGTTAACGTTTCATTCATTAAATCGATGCGCATTATTTTATGCTAATTTCTAGGTCACCTCCAAAATCCTTTTAGGGACACTATGGTTGAAAATCAAGTAATACTCAGAGGGGGATATGAATGAATATTATATATATATTTTAATTTTATATCCTTATTTTAAAAAAATGACAGTAAAAATAGGACACGAAATTTTATCTTGGAAACAGAAATGGGAAAAGCAAAAACACTTTCTATCACTGCAAAATTATATTTACAAGTATTTTCGTAAGTACCAACTTGTTGGATGCTACAACACCCAAGATTTTCAGCTACGACTGAAGGATGCACCAACACCCTAGTTACCGGCAACAACTGGGAGGAATATAGAACTTCCTATAGGATTTTGTTTCCTACCCTAGCACCTCCCAACCACCTTTAGATGATTATGTGTTCTCTATTTTACATGCACTTTATGATTTGCAATTTGTGTGTACATAGACACTTTATTTGAATGAATAGAGATTTTTTTATATACCCTTAATCATGCCTCGTTACCTAATAGTCACAACTCTTCATCACGAGCCTTAATAAATTAAACTAATTTATAATTACCTTCTCTATTAACCTTGCAAATTTAACCATATGATTATGAAAAATTTGACTTCATAATATCGACTTGAACATGTTACCTTTCGAGTTATTCTATTCTTTGATATACAATATGTCTATATTTCCAATTCTAAGTCCGATTGATTGATTCTGATGTCGAAGATATTCCAACATTTCTGATTCCCTCATTTTGACTTCGATTTTGTCAATTCTGATATCAAACTAAACTCTATGGATTTTGACTTGATGATTAGGATGTCGAACTATGCTATTGACTTGTTGATTTGGTGTCGAACTAGAATTTGTCAAATCCGACTTACTAACTCTTAGTCCTACTTTTCTGCAACTTTGGTTTTGACTGACAATTCAAATTCTGACTTTGACTAATAATGGTTGACTTCAATTCCTTGACACTAGGTCAACATCAACTGATAATGGTTGATTTCAACTGGTGGACACAATGTCAACTTTGATTGATAATTGTCGACTCAAACCTTCAAAATTTTCGACTAAATATGGTGATGATCAACTTGTTATCCTTTTCCTTTGTTATTAATCAACTTCTTTGACATCAATGACAATCATGCCCAGCATTCTTCCCCTTTGTCATTAATGAAAACCACTCTCCAATTCTCTCCCCCTTTGACATTAATGACAAAGGATCTCAAAACTCCCCGTGTCATCCTTTCTCCCACTGTCGATTGTATCCACCTTTTGTGACATGGTATAGTTTCTAGCTTTATCCTAACAAAGAGGGATAACCCCCATCTTCTGTCTGAGATAGGAAAAGGACCCTTGAGTCAGTGGTTTAGTAAAGATGTCTACAACTTGTTCCTTTGTATCAACATACTCCAATTTGACAACACTTTGTGACACTTGTTCTCTTAAAAAATTATATTTTATTGGAATGTACTTTGTCTTGGAGTGCATAACTGGATTTTTGTATATGTTTATGGCAGTTGTTTTGTCAGAGTGTATCACAATTGGGTCCTCATATTTCACAAATAGATATTCTAATGTTTTTTTCATCGAGATGAATTGAGTACAACATGATGCAACAACACTATACTCAACTTCTGCTATCAAAAGTGAAATTGAGGACTTCTTTTTGCTTAACCATGATATCGAGCAATTTCCCAAGTGAATGTTGATCCACTTGTTCTCTTTCTATCATCAATGCTTCCTTCACAATCTACATCAGTATATGCCTTCGTAGATATGTCATTTCGTTTTGGATACCATAAACCATACTCCATAGTTCCTTTCATATATCTAAAGATTCTTTTTTATTGTTTCCACATGTGTTTCTTTGGGGGTTGATTGAAATATGGTGACCAAGCCTACAGACTCGATAACATCTAGTTTTGTAGTTTTTACATATATAGAACTACCAATCATTGACCTATACATTGTATGATCTACTTCCAAATACATATCATTCTTGCTTAATTTAGAGCCTATGACGATAGGAGTAGTAACTGGTTTTGAGTCTTCCATTTTAAAAAATTTCAGCATGTCTTTGATATATTTAGTTTGAGATATGAAGGTCCCTTTTTTCTATTTGAGAAATTTGTAATCCAAAGAACAATGTTAGTTCACCCAGCATTGACATTTCAAACTCCTTCTTCATTTTTGAAGCATTATTTACACTGAGAACTTGTAAATCAGTTCCAAATATGATATCATATACGTAAACAACAAAAAATGATCAAGTTTTTGTTTTAAAACTTTGTGTAGAGATTCCTGTCAGTGGCCCCTCTTTTATAACCTTGGTTCTTCAAGTACTTCTCCAGTCTTGAGAACCATGCTCTTGGAGATTTCTTGATTCCATAGAGTGTTGTTTTTAGTTTAAAAACATAATATATGTTTCATGATAATAGAAAAGCTCCAGGTTGTTCAACATAAAATTATTCTTCAAGTTATCCATTAAGGAACACAAATTTTACATCCATTTGGAATACTTTGAAGTTTTTATAGAATGTGAATGCTAAAAACATTATAATGGCTTCAAGTCTTGCCACATGTGAAAACGTTTCTTCATAGTGAGTAACTTCTATTCAAGCATATCCCTAGCATACTAGTGTGGCTTTGTTTTTGATGACTTGACCATCCTCATTAAATTATTTTTTTAAATCCATTTGGTCCTAATAATGTTATTGCATTTTGGTCTTGGGAAAACTTCCCAAGTTTGGGTTTTCTCTATTTGGTCCAACTCATCATTCATGGCATTGATCCAAGCATTATTTTTTCTAGCATCTGCAAAAACAATTGGCTCAACCAATGAGATTAATCCTTGTACTTGAAATTTTAGTCGTCTTTTTGTACTATTTCATGCATCTTTGTCACCTATGATTAGAGTTTCAGGATTATTCCTTTTAATTCTTCTAGATCAAGTTTTTGTATTAGATATTCACTTTCTTCCTTTTTATCTAAATCCTCTTGATTTTGAGAATCTTCATCTTCCTCCTCTTATTTTATAGAATCCTTTTGAGAATATTTATCTTTCTCTTCTTTTAACAAGTCCTCCTTTTGAGGATCTTCATCTTTCTCTTCATCATCCTCATTTTCTTGAACTTTAATTTTTCTTTGTTTAGTGTCATCAAGAATTGCACTTTCACTTTGTATGATCTTGTGTATTCTTAAATTATAAAATATGTATACCTTTTTGGTGGATGAATATCCAAGAAATTTGCCTTCATATATTGTGGAGTCAAATTTCCCAATATAATACTCATCTCTCTTTATGCAGAACTTACTTCCAAAAACTCTAAAGTACTTGACTGATGTTGGTCTACCAAACGATATCTCATAAGGTGTTGTGTCGCTATTTACTCTAAGTTCTCCTCTATTATGTATATAAACATTCATGTATATTTCTTCTCTCCAATAGCTATCTCGAAGTTTAGCTTCATTAAGCATGGTTCTGGACGCTTCTTGAATTGTCATGTTGTTTCTCTCTACTAATCCATTTGTTTTGAGGTTTTTAGTCTTGAAAACTGCCTTTTGATTCCATGAGTTTCACAAAACTCATTGACATCATTTGCGGTAAACTCTCCACCATTGTTTGACCTTAGACATTTAATTTTGATAAGATTTTTCATTCTCAACAAGTGCTTTATAGGATTTAAACCTCATACAGGATTCTGATTTTTCTTTGAGAAATGCCACCTAAGTCATACTTGTATGATAATCAATGAATAGCATAAATTAACAATCACCATGAATGCATTTAGTCCTTGTAGGGCCACACAGGACAATGTGAATTATTTCCAATGGTTGTGATGGTGTATGCCCTTTGATCTTGAAACTTGATTGTGTTTGTTTCCCATGAAGACAATTTATACAAACATAGTTAGTAGGTTTTATGATATTTGATAAGTTTGTTACATCTCCCTACTTACTTATTTTTACAATATTATCAAAGTTTAAGTGCCCCATCCTTCTATGCCACAACATACTTTCATTAGTTTGACTCATGTAACATTTTTCTTCATTTTCTAGGATGTATACATTGCTTGGAGTTCTCACAATAGTCCCAATAAGTTTTATTGAATTTCTCTTTATGGTTTAACCCTTCTTGGAGTCAAATATGCAAATGTTCCCTTGATCACAAGACTGACTCACACTTAGGAGATTAGTTCTTAACTTTTCTACTAACAAAATATTTTTTCCTTTAACGTTATTTCTAAGAGACATTATACCTTTCCCAATTCTTTTAGAAGATACATTATCTCCAAAAGTAACTTTTCCATTTTGATCTCGTTTTGAGATGATAAACTTGCTTGGGTCTCCTGTTATGTGATTTGAACATCCAATGTACACATGCCATAGATTTTTCTCTTCTGTGACACATAGAGCTATTCAACATTTTTCTTTCACATCTTCTGTTCTTTTCCAATCCTTTCTTTGTTCGTCTCTAGGTTTGTCTCACTTTCCATTAGGAGACAATGATTTACAATTTATATATATATATATGCCCCAATTAGCACATTTGTAACATTTTTTGTCATACCTCTGAGTGCAAAAGAATTCTGAATTATGCCTTTAGGAGGATCACCAAAATTGTCTTTCTTGTAGGGATATTTATTATTATGGTTTTGGTTCATCCTACAATCAAATTATTTATTCTCAAAGTTGTTACAATCGTAACAATTACCAAAAGAAAGTTGCACATTTCTGTTTTTCACTAGTCTTCTTGGTATTTTATTTGTCCTCCTTTCATTTTCGAAAGAATCAAATTTTTTACTATCTCCTTTTTCAACCGGTCTTTGAGTACATCAACATAGCTCTTTTTGTTTCCATCTTGTATTATGGGAGAGGATTGTTCTGAATTCATTCCTTTTTCATAACCCAATCTAGTTTTATTGCTAGATGATCATTGGAAACTTAGGATGTCATCTAGAGTTTTTTAGCTTTTCACAAATTTTGACTGAAAGGATTCTTCATCAATATTTTTTCTAAGTAAGACTAATTCAACCTCAGATTTCTCTAATTCTTGCTCTCTTTTCTTGAGTTTCTCTCTTTTGTTTCTGTATAAATTTTTTTGTTTCCAACCTCTGTGACTTTGGTTTTTAATTGTTTGTACATCCTTTTATACTTCCTGAATTCTTCAATATCACTTATGAGTTATGCTTCAAGGTCTACCACACCTTCTGACTCCTTTTTAGTGTTTTTTTCTCTCTATTCCCATGAATATAACTTCCTCTTCTTAATCTTCACTAGACTCATATGAGAAGCTACCATCCATGGAGTAAAAGGTCTTCTTTTTGTTTTTCTTCTTGAATTCTTGAGAGCACTGATCATTGTCTTCATGTTTGTGATAAGTTAATTTGGAAGCAAAGTGACCAATCCCCCCCACATTTGAAGCATTTTAAGGGTAATTTCCCTTTGTACTTACATGTACCTTTCTTAAGAATTTTATCAAGAAGTGCTTCTTCATTGTCGGAGTCTTCTCATTGAATCTTTGTTTTGGATTTCTTGGCTATTTTCGATTCCTTGAAATCTGCTTCCTTATTTTTATATTTATGTTGTTCAATCCTCATCTCATAAGCTATGCAGATACCCTATGGTTCATTCATGGTAAGCTTGTCAATATTTTCTCTATCTTCTAGGGTGGAAATCTTAGGATTGTAAATCATTGGAAGTGATCCTAGTACTTTTTCAACTATTTCAATTTCTTTTAATTTTGTCGCTATCCCTTGAATTGCATTAAGAATCTCGTCTATTCTCTCAAAGCAATCTGATATGTTCTCTTCTTCCTTCATTTTTAGACTTTCAAATTGAGATTTAAATGTCTGAAGTTTATCCCTTTTTACCTTGGTATCTCCTTCATAGATGGTCTGCAACTTGTCCCAACTATCCTTCGTTGTGTTGCAATGCATTACTTTGGAAAAAACTGTTCTGTTTAATCCAGCCAAGATTGCATTAAAAACTTTTGCATTGTACTCAAATTTTTTTATTACTTCGATATCCATGGGAGGCAATTTTGGATATATATATACCATGTTTAGACATATAACCAAACTTCAAATCAAATGGACATTAAGTGACTTCTCATCCTAACACTTGAGAATGCATAATCCTCACCATTGAATAGTGGAACCTTGGAGGTCATTTTTCCTCATTGATCCATAGTGATAAATGATCTCTCTTCAAACGGTTAAACTTTAGTGAAGAGACCCGTTCTGATGCAAATTATTGGAAAATTGAGTAATACTAAGAGGGGGCATGGTGAATCAGTATTAGATATTTTTGTAATTTTATCTCCTTATTTGAAAAAAAAAACAACAATAAAAATGTAACACATAATTTTATCATGGAAACCCAACTGGGAAAACCACACACACTTTCTATTATTGCAAAATTATATTTACGAGTATTTTAGCAAGAACCAACTTACTGGATCCTACAACATGAAATATTTTCACCTATAACTAAAGGATGCTTTGCACCTTAAGGGACCAAATATCTCTTGATGTTTGATATATTGATGGATTAGATGAGCCTTTTATTAAAGAGTGCATAACTGCATTATTTTAAAATTCCTAATCTTCACTAGAAAAACTCCATGTTATAAAAGATGTTGAACACTAGAATAAATTACATAATACAAGAAATATTATATTAATATCATGTAGGAATCTATATTCCCCACTTAAAACTCCATAATCTCAAAATTGCATTCTTCATACTTGCATTATATTAACCTTAATGTACATGGATCATGGTACAGAAATAATAACATTCTTCCATAAACTACAATTTCATTTTTAGTTTTAATACTTATTAATAGCACTAAATGTTGAAGGAATTAATAACACTACATGTCATATTTTAAGGGGGTCGTCTAAAAATTTGAAGATTTCCATAGGACCGTCATTTTTTTGGCTCGAATCTAATGGTTTTGATTTTGCTACATCAGAATTTTAACTCTGTTTTAATGGGGATTTTTATGGTAGAAGTTGATTCAACACTCTCAAAAACCCTTGGGGCACCTAAAATTCCAAAACTTGATAGCTGTAACTTGAATTTTGAAAATTTTCGACTAGATTTTTTCAAAATATGTTAAACCTTTAATGATGGCACGTTACCCCATATAGTGAGGCACATTAACCCCTATATTTTTGTGCCTTACATATTATTTATGCCAGATAGGGTCTATTAGTGGTTCTATTACTTTTTATTGTACACCTTTGTCTCCTATATATAGGAACGAGATATTCTCATTTTAGTCATCATCGTATCTTATCTTGTATTGTGTAATTAGTACATTGTGTAAGGAGGTTCCTCCCTCGAAGAGGATCAATATATATCTTTGTTATTAATTGTTAAGGTGTTGATTACTCTCTTATTGTCTAATTCTTCTTCTTCTTTTTTTATTTCTGGTCCTTGGTTACATGGCATTTGGTATTAGAGCTCTTTCCTCGATACTAACTTCAGCAAAACGAGTCATAATGGGATTTTCACTACAACATTTTTTACCAAAAGGATTCATAAATTGAAGCTAAAAACCTACTTCTGAAATTCAAATCCTGATACAGTATAGTTTCATAGAAGATTGCAGATGCATCAAGGGTTTTTGAGAAGTCAAAAACCTAGTCTAAAAGAGGTGTTCTAAAGGAAAAGGCCATATATGAGGCATCCGAGATCCAAATTGAGTGAGACAAGTTTCATACGAAAAAAAAACAGGCCAGGGTATCTATGGTATAATGTTTCAGCTACATAAATGAAATATTGGACATGTGGCATATCGTACAAGTGATCTCTTATGGATAGTAAAAAATAAGAAGTCGTGGGAGACTTACAATAACTTTTTGTTGGAGCATCCAAATTAGGTCAGTCCTATGGAATTGGAAAGAGGACACAATAGGGTACCACATGACGAAGCTTCAGACCCATATGAGTCAAAATTCAAATTTTAACTCAGTTACAAGTTGGACCTAAAACTTTATTTTAATCATGGTTTGAAAAAGGTACGTCATTTTGCATTTGAATAGCTTTGAGTAGAAGGATCTATTTTTGGTAAACCCTAGGATGTGATATATATTTACTGTTCAAAATTCCACCAAAAGGAAGTGGAAATACTCACTCTCCATTCAAACCCCCATAGGATTCATCTCCGACATATGATGAAATGGAAGACATATCTTATAGATTGTCCGAGTTAGAAGATACGATTAAAGGAAGTATAAAAGTTGATGACTTAGTTAAATTGGAAAACAAGATGGCTAGTAAAGAGGATCTCAAAAGTATGGCTAGTAAAGAGTATTTTTAATACTTTAATTAATTGATGAAGGATATAAAAAATAGATTTATTCCTCATATATCTACTCAAGAATAGGATAAGGAGGAAAAAGAGGACGTATTCACTACAACATTAGGGGTTCAATTCAGGTCCAAGGAACTACTTTATCCCCAAGATTGACATGCAAATTTTTTATGGAAAGAATCTAATCACGTGGATTTTTTAGATGGAGCAATTCTTCGATATACACTAGGTGCCAAATTTGCAAAAGGTAACTATTGCATCTTCATTTTTAGAACCTGATAAATTTGTATGGTACCAATGGATTTGTGACTGTAAAAATGAATCTATTATATCTTGGTATATATTCACAGAAGAATTGATTGCAAATAATGGGGATATAAATAAAAACACCTTCTTTAGCCAGTTGGTAAGTCTCAAGCAAAAAGTTCCAGTTACAAAGCACATCAAGCAATTTCAACAGCTAAGTGTCAGAGTGAAGAATATTTCAGAAGATAATTTGTTAGATCTCTTTATTGGAACCTTGAAAGATAACATTCAACTTGATGTGCATCTGTAATGTCCCCCAAAATTGAAAATAAAATAAAATTATAGGCTAGCAAAAACTACCCGAAGGGGATCATTATTACTTGTGCGGAAATTACATGCACTACTTAAACTTTCGACCTCTTCAGAACTGCTCATACTGTCTTCGTAATCTCTTATCCATCCAGTGATTATTAGTTCGTTTACTTCTTATGTATTAGTTCTATTATTTAAACTATTTGTACATCTTAGTTATTATTGTCGGTGAATTAATGAATTGTATAGATCATTATTTTAATCCTGCACATGTGTAATTTGTTTATTTATTAAAAACTAACTTAACTTTGTTGATGGGAATAAAGTGGTGGAGTGGCGGGACTAGTTCTCCCATGACAACCTGAGAGGTAAGGTATTACTTGGTTATGCAAGCTTACTTAGTTCAATAGAACTAATGCACCTCTCTCTTTTACTTATGCAGTTCATTACTTGCGATGGGATCGGATGTAAAGTGTGTTGACAACTTTGGTTGTCGATAACTTGCTACTAATTATTATGTTGCCTATCAACTTAGTTTTAAAACTTGGTAAGTGTTGTTATCGACAATTTAGCTATTCTGGCCAAATTTCCTCTACATTAATTATTCTTCATTATGGTTTTAAATTTGTTATCCTGTATGTCATTAATGTCTCTTTCATGCTATGTAGATTTTTACTATACTCATTAACTTCTCTTATGTTCTTTTATTGACATATTATTATATTGGTTTGAGAGCAGAGCTTTGGATTTTATAGTCTGAGAGGTTAGCATGGCATACTTTGTATTCCATGGTGCTTAAGCTTAAAAACCTAGTTACTAAGGTATTAAAACCCTAAGCTCTAAACCTATGGACTAAACATTATCTACATACCTAAGCAAGGGTCCTTAGACTTTGGACTAGTGCAACCTATGACGAAGTATTATTGTAATACTATCATAGTGCAAGCTTTGTAATATGTTAACGTTGATGTTAGAGTTTTGAATGATATGATATATGGTATAAACCATACGTTTCAAGGGTTTAAGCATTGGTATGGAGGGTGGCATGAAACGATACTTCATAATAAGTCCTGACTATGGGAGTGGGTTTGTCTATTCGTTAATGGACTCCATCCTGGTGCATTTAATGCTCATTGAAAAATGTGGCAACCTTCCTCTTAGGATTGGATCACGATGGATGTGCATTGCATTGTCATTTGGGGTTTCTTCGTTTGGGCTCTATGCAGAGGTATGGCCATGGAGGCGACCTCCAGCTTGTGAGGTATGCCTGCATGAATTTATAAGCCTGCACATTATTTGGTTTACAGTTTGATAGGATGGCATACTCCTCATCCCCATCTTTGTTTTTGTATGCAAGTGCCGAAAGAAATGGGGGGTCATGTGGCTATGACACTGTTGGCTCCGAGGATTGCATTGATGGCCACGATAAGATTTCTAATCAAGCTTATGCTTTTCATCTTTCAACCCTGTGGCCAGAGTGAACTTTTGATTTGTTTTCTGGTTGGGGTTTGGATGCTGTAGCGAATTCGATTTCACCTTCAGGCTTATGAACATAGACCTGGTTATTTTTAATGTTGGTGGCATTATGCCATGATTCGATCTTTTAGGCCATTTGGCTCTATGTGAATCCATTTTGGTTATGTAAATCGCTAATGTTTTGGTTTTTGGGCTTTTATAGCCATGGGCTGCACCATTACTTGCAATGGTGCCATAGCCCATGGGCACGCCTATGTAAAACGTTGTTCTTGGCCTTTAATGGCGACTGCGTAGAGACATTTGGGATCTCTATGTAAATAGATGTATGTATTGGTTTTTATAAAAGGTAATGGTTAACTAGATACATTGTGTATGCGATTTCCTTCTGTGTTTTCATTGGAGACTATTTTAAAATAGGTTGGGGTTTTAAAAACAGAGGCATATGCCTTATTGGATGCTTTGTGTGTAATTGCTAATGATTAGTTTGGTTAATGTAATCATTTGATAGTGTGGGTAAAGGCCATGTCATAAATGGCATCAGCCTTCCCACAGTGCTATGATACCTTGTAGTTTATTTTATTACAGTTATTTGGTACTTATGTAATTTACGTTGTGGAATTACCATGGGTTGGGAACCCTGGTGGCCAACGCTTACAGTAGGGTTATAATTATCGGACTATGTATTAAAATGTTTAGTGGTCGAGTCCGTGCTGTAGCTAGAGTATTATGACCTCTCTGCTAGTGTAGGGCGCATTTTAATTATATGGTAAAATGGTGTGAATCGTGGCATGTGTAGCGATATAAACAATGGGTTTATAAAAAGGATTGACTCTTGCTCGAATCGTTATTTAAAAGGAATTCGATGTGTTGGTAAAAAGAAGCCCGAATTCTTAGAGTATATCATGGCCTACATGATTAAATTTGGTAAACTTGGTCGTGGTCGGTGACTGGGTATACAACCTTCATCGATTTGGGCCAGGGCAATTTCAAGCTATGAAATATTTTATAAGAAATAATAGAAATGGTAATAGGTATTTACTCTATGGATTTTGTTATGCATTTTGATTATGGTGATGATTTATGTTAAGGTTCTTATTGTGGATTTGAATGTTGTTTATGAATTGAATTTGTAACCCGTGAGGTTCGATACTATGACCTCTTTTTATTATTGTGACCTTTGTTATTAATACATAGTTATATAAAATTGTTACTTGGTAGAATATTAGGTGGATGTTTATGATAATATTTCGATGTTGTTTTATTCTGACAAGATTTACTGTATAAGATATAATATTTGTTTTTGACTATGGTAAAGCTTGTTGAGTTATGTACCTTTATTTATGTGGAGTATTTTTAATGTAATTTGTAATATAGTTACAAACCTTGAAAGGTCTTAGATGAGTTAATAAATTTTGGAATCTAAATGTATAGATGGACTTCATAAACATTTATACGTGATAGTCTTATTTATCTGTATATATAATTATCTTATAAAGTAGTTCTCATTGTAAGTAATAACCTAGGGTATCTATATAGTATAATTATTTCTTTAAACTTACTCCTATGATTAAATCTACTATAATCTGAACACATGTCTCTACTGACAAATGCAATATGTCAGTAGAGATATAAATAATAGGTGAACATTAAATAGCAGGACTAGATTTACCTAGTCTATAGTATTAATTTCTGGAATATGAAATGAATACAGAAAAACAAACTTTAAAGATGGGAAACTAACTATATACATCCTATGATAATAATTACCATCCTAGGAATATTGAAGAGAGATAAAGACCCTAGCAGAATCTAGGCAGAACATCAATTACCTAGGGTTAGTAAAATATATAAAGCTTTTACATAAAGTAGCCATCATTTACCCTAGAAATGAACTTGGACATACTAAGAACTCATACCTGTAATTTATCTTCATGAAGCTCCTTTAATGGATAAACTTGCACATTGTTTAAATAACTAGCATTATCAATTTAAGACAAATCTGACCTCTGATTTTTTATCACCAAATCACTTGGGAACTACCACGTTCCTCCCAACCATGACCCGGTAGCATTCCTGGTTCTAATCCATTCTTCCCTAGCTGGACTCCAACATGCAAGTAGCTTAGAGCTCCTAAGGTAGGGTTTCCTAACTAGTATTCTGATTCTGAATCAGTCCTCTTTCCCTTGTAGGAGAAAGTTCTCCAAGCAAACACTTGAGAGCCAAAAATAGGAAGAATAATGATTCCCTAAGATAAAAATCAAAATCCCAAGACTTTACTTGGATTGAGTATTTATAGGCATACTTTTCAATCAAAGGGGTAGTTAAATCAAGAAATCCTTGATTTCTTAATTTAACCCTTCTAAATTTATTGGGGTAATTTTCAATTCTTAACCTAGGAACTTTTAACTAGTTCCTAGTAAATCTTTCATAGATATTTTCACTATTTATAAATCCTTTAATAATAAATAGTAATTGGTGGAGGTTCTCTTCTTTCTTTATTAAATTATATAATTAATTATAATTAATTCTTTATACATCCTATGTATAAAGTACATAGTATTAAAATACTTGTTAGCATTTGTCTTCGGGCATCAGGTGTCATGATCCCTAGACTTAACGAAAATTCTTCATGGAGGTCAAGTAGATAGATGGCTTAGGTATTCTAGGATAAGAAACTCTAAACATCCTTGCATGTTGGATTTCCCTTGTATAATGTGGTAGCTCTTCAATACTTTGATGAGAATACAGAAATTCAAAATTTCATTTTATCACTTATAAATAAGTATGATGATGATCAATATTTTTCTCGAACTGTTTTCTCTCGAAAGTTATTAAATTATTTTCAGTAACCCCTAGTGCTTACCAGAGCCCATAATCAACATTTATAGCAGGGAGTTACAAACATAGTGCAATTCTAGATCTTTTTCTCAACACTAAATGCTAGGATGTACTTGTACGATACAACTAGCGATACAATGGACAAAGATTCGATGCTCTAGAGCTTTATGCCCAACACAAATGTAAGTACACATGTGCTCCAAAGCCTCTCGCTCAACACAAAACATCTCATCAATCATGTGCTTCAGGGTCCATGCCCAACACAAAACATTTCATCAATCATGTGCTTCAGGGTCCATGCCCAACACAAAACATATATATACATATATATCATCAACAATTGGCTTACGCCCATATGCAAAACAAATCATCATGTTCATATGCAGTGGGGTCTTCTGCCCAAAAATAAAACATCAATATAATTATCATGATCAATAGGATCATGCCTATAAATGGTAGGTCCGAAATTCAGGACATTACATCCCTCCCCGGTTAGTACAACACCGTCCCTAGTGTTCTATGGAATCTTAATGATATCATGAAACAAGGCGAGGTAAGCCTTTCTCATGGTGGCCTCATTCTCCCAGGTAGCCTCATCTACCTCAAAGTGCTTCCAATGCACTTTCAATTGAACTATAGTGCGTTTCCAAAGCTGCACTTCCTTCTTGTCCAATATATGCAGAGGCTCGAGGGAAAATTCCCCCTCAGGTTCCACCTGTAATAATGACCAAAAAATGGCATGCTTAGTGTCATAAACATATTTATTTATTAAATATGCATGGAAAACATTATGAAGTATTACATGCACAGGTAATGCTAGTTCATAAGCCAATGATCCTTTCTTGGCCAGAATTTCAAAAGGTCCACAAAACCTAGGTGCTAACTTACCACACTTACCCAAGCTCAACGAGCTCCATTTTTCTTTTACTTTCAAGTAGACATGCTCACCTACTTGGTAGTATTTATCTTTTCTTTTCTTATCCGCATAACTTTTCTGATGATCTTGTGCCTCTTTAAGGTTTCCCTAGACCTTGGTAACTAACTGCTCCAAGTACAATAACAGGTCAAGCCCTAACATGAGCTGGTCCACCAAATTGTCCCAAGTAACTGGGGTCCTACACTTCCATCCATAGAGTACCTCGAAAGGATTCATCTTGGCGGAAGCATGATACCCGTTGTTATAAAAAAAATCTTTAAGGTGCAGATAATCCTCCCACTCAGTGGGGTTGTTCATGACATAGATTTGAAGCATGTATTCCACAATTTGGTTTACTCTTTCTGTCTGCCCGTCCGTCTGCGGGTGATAAGTAGTGCTAAAGTTCAACTGCATCTCTAATCCAGAGAATAGAGATCTCCAAAAGTTTCCTATCAACTTAACATCTCGATCTGAGATAATTACTTTGGGTATCCCATGCAATCTAAATATATCTTTTAGGAAGATATCAGCAATGTTCATGGCCTTGTAGGTCAATTTCACGGGGATGAAGGGTGCTTCCTTTGACATCTTGTCGATGACTATGAAGATGGAATCATTTTTCTTCTTTCTTTTCAGTAAGCTAGTAATAAAATCCATACTGATAACCTCCCACTTCCATTTTGGAATGGGCAATGCCTGTAGCAATCCTGAAGGATGCTGGTGCTCAGCTTTAACTAGATGGCATTCCTGACATTTTGCAATATACATTGCAATGTCAGCCTTTAACTTGGGCCAGAAAAATTGTCTCTTGATGACAGCTATCATTTTGTGATATCCCGGGTGCCCCGAGTAGGGTGCCCTATGAAATTTTGTGAGGATGCTGGACCAAATTTCCCCTCCATCTAGAACATACAATCTATCCTTGGACCATAGTAGTCCAGAGTCATACACCTGGTATTCCTTTTGTTGTTGAAACAATCGGTCCTCTTAGACCTTCTTGAGTATTTCAACATAGAATGGGTCAACCTTGTTGGCCGTTCTAATATTCTCATGAAAATATGCATTAGTTTGACTCAAGGTCACCTCATATATCATATGAGTTCGTTGACTCAAAGCATCGACAACTTTGTTCTCTTTTCCCTTAATATGCTTTAGTTCAAAGTGATATTCACTTAGGAAAGCCAACCATATGGATTGCCTCGCATTCAGATCGGGTTGATCGAACAAATATTTTAGACTCATATTGTCAATCTTTAGAAGGAATTTCCTTCCCATGAGGTAGTGCCTTGACATCTTCAGAGCGTGGATAATGGTCGCTAGCTCAATATCATGCATGGGATAATTCTGCTCATGCTCTTTTAATTTCCATGATTCATAACAGATCGCATGGTTGTTTTGCAAGAGGACTCCTACAAGTCCTTCCTTGCTTGCATCTGTGCATACAACGAAATCCCCATTGAGATCCGCAATCCGCAACACTGGTTCAGTCATCAAAAGATTCTTAAGCTTTTGAAAACTTTCTTCACACTTCTCAGTCCATAAGAACTTGTTCACTTTCTTCTTCAAAGCCATCACGGGGAAGCGATTTTTGAGAAGTTCTCAATGAACTTTCGACAATACCCAGCTAAATCCAAAAAGGACCTAATGTTAGTGACACTAGTTGGGGTAGGCCAATCCTTTATGGCTCAAATAGTTTCCAAGTCCACAGCTATTGCTACCTTGGATATGATGTGACCTAGATACTGTATTTGTGGTTTGTAAAAATCACATTTACTAAACTTAGCGTAGAGCTGGTATTCTCTCAAAACCTAAAGTACTGTGCAAAGGTGTTCCTGTTTATTCTTGGGATAATTTAGAATCTCGTCAATAAAGACTAGTATGAACTTATCTAGATATTTACTAAATATGTTGTTCATCATACACATAAATTTTGCGCGTGCATTGGTCAACCTGAACGGCATCACTACAAACTCATAGTGCCCGTACCTCGTACGAAAAGCGGTCTTGGGAATATCTTCATCTCAGATCCATACCTGATGGTACCCGGATGGTAGGTCAATCTTCAAAAATATTTTGGCTCCTCCCACCTGGTCGAACAAATCATCTATCCTAGGGAGTGGGTAACGGTTCTTTATAGTCATTTTGTTCAACCGAAGGTAATCAATGCACATTCGCATCGTACCGTCCTTCATTACGAACAAAATCGATGCTCCCCAAGGGGACACACTAGGTCAGATGTACCCTTTCTCTATCTAATCCTGCAACTGCAATTTGAGTTCCACCAATTCTAGTGCACTCATGCAATAAGGGGATTTGGAGGCTGGAACTGATCCTGGGGTTAGTTAGATGGAAATGTCTAGGTCTCATTTCGGAGGTAATCCGAGGATTTCCTCAAGAAAAACATCCTTGAATTATTCAAGAATGGGGAAGTATTCTATGCATTTTTCTCTATCTGACTCTACGTCTCAGATGTTCACTGCAAACAACTTACAACCCTTCCTAACACACTTCTTTGCTTGTAAGGTGGAGATTTGTCTTACAAAATCTTTCTTTGGGATTCCTTGAACCTTCACTTGGTTCTCTTGGCTATCAGTACACAAGATAGACTTGTGTAGACAATCGAGCATGATAGGGTGCTATTCCAACCAGTCCATGCTGATAAGAATATCATACAATCCTAAAGGTAGGATGTTCAGGTTTACCTTAGTAAGGAAACCATTCAAGTTTACTTCACATTCTTTAATAATTTTTGAAACCTTCCATTTCGTACTGGTGGCTAACTGTACCATCCAAGGTTTATCATGCTTTACTTTTCCTAACTTGCATAAATCAACAATCTTAGGTGCAACATAGCTTCGGCAAGCACCGAGATCAATAAGTATTGAAACAGAGGTGTTCAAGATCTTACCTTCGATCTCGACCATTGTAGCTTGATGGTCTACCTGTCGACCATCTAATGCTACATAGATTCATGGGGTTCCTACTAAATCCCCAACAGTAGGTTCTTCTTGTAGGTTATGCAAAACTCCATTGTTCTTGTTCTTATAATCTTGGGCATAATGCGGCCCATTGCACTTCCTACACTTGATCGCTAAATGGGTAGCATTGGTTCCACTCGCCACTTGCTTATTCCCATTAAGAGCTGGTACATAAGGCTTTGTACCAGTTCTGTTGAAGTTCTTGTTCGCTTAAAAGTTGTTATTTTTCCTTCTATAAGGCTGCGAGTTTGACCCAGGCTTGTGGTTATCAAAAAATTTTCTAGACTTTTCTCGGTTTCAGTTCTGGTTTTCTTGCCGTAACTGCCCCTGCTCATAGCAGAGGTAGGCCTTTTGTAGTGTAGTATCCAATTCCTTTGGCATGTCAAATTCTATCATGTCCCAAAAATTGGGAGGAAGACATCCTAGGAAATGCTGGATCTTCACCTTCTTTTCTTTGATATACGGTACATAATGCAGCAGATCTAAAAATTTGTTTATAAATGCATCCATAGTCATGGACCTCATATGCAATTCAATGAACTCTTTTACCTTGCAGTCAAAGAACCTTTCTGACATGTATTTTTCTTGGAAAATATTTCAGAAGTTTTCCCAGCTTATTTCTCGTAGCTCATCTTTCTTGGTGTGCTTTAAATCTCGCCACCATCTTGTTGCCTTACCATTCAGGTTGTAGATGGAAAGCCTAGCATGCATCACACTTGAATAGTTATCAACCTGGAAATACTTACTCATTCCTTGCAACCATTCTTTATCCTTTTCCCCGATATTTACTTCACCTTCATAGGCTGTGGCTCTTATTTTTTGAAACTCCCCCTAAAGACTGTCATCACTAGCAGGACTATGATGATCTCCTTTAGTTGGTTCAGGTGTACCTTATTTTTTTGTTTCTCTTGGGGTGCTGGCCTGCTCATTGGTACGGTTCTCTTTTGGATCTATTGGTGGTTTAAGTAGGTTTACCTTGTGGTCTCCCTCCCATCATGTTACACAATAATGATTCATTTATAGCTTGTTGTTCCTTTCTTTCATTTAGACTGTCTTCTCTAAAACTTTTCAGTTCAACTTGAAGACTGTGGAAATTTTTTAGCACATCATAGTTTGGATTGACCACCAAGTTCACTTTCAGAGTGGGAGTGGTCATTTCTTCCTACTAGCTATTTTCTTCATCAGTATTCATAAAATGAACAGTGCTGTAAAAAATTTCCTATAACACAAAAATTTTTAATAGCAGCAAAAATTTATGTTAGTAACAAAAATTACTTATCATACTTTATTTTCTCTATGTGAATGCCTGGTGCACCCATAAGTCTCTCAGTATTGAAACTAGGCTCTGATACCACTTGTAATGTCCCAAAAAATTGAAAAAAAAATTATAGGCTAGTAAAAACTACTCGAAGGGGATCATTATTATTCATACATAAATTACATGCGCTACTTAAACTTTCGATCTCTTTAGAACTACTCATACTGTCTTAGTAGTCTCTTATCCATTCAGTGATTATTAGTTCATTTACTTCTTATGTATTAGTTCTATTATTTAAACTATTTTTGCATCTTAGTTATTACTGTCGGTGAATTAATGAATTGTATAGATCATTATTTTACTCCTGCACATGTGTATTTTGTTTATTTATTAAAAACTAAATTAACTTTGTTGATGGGAATACAGTGGTGGAGTGGCAGGACTAGTTCTCCCATGACGACCTGAGAGGTAAGGTATTACTTGGTTACGCAAGCTTATTTAGTTCAATCGAACTAACGCACCTCTCTATCTTACTTACACAGTTCATTACTTGCGATGGGATCAAATGTAAAGTCTGTTAACAGCCTTGGTCGTCAATTTCTTGCTGCTAATTATTACATTGCCTATCGACTTGGTTTTAAAACTTGGTAAGTGTCGTTATCATCAATTTAGCTATTCTGGCTAAATTTCATGTACATTAATTATTCTTCATTATGGATTTCAATTCGTTATCATGTATGTCATTAATGTATCTTTCGTGCTATGTATATTTTTACTATACTCATTAACTTCTCTTATGTTGTTTTATTGACATATTATTATATTGGTTTCAGAGTAGATCTTTGGATTTTATAGTCCGAGAGGTTATCATGGCATACTTTGTATGCCATGGTGCTTAATCCTAAACACCTATTTACTAAGGTATTAAAACCCTAATCTCTAAACCTATGGATTATCTACATACCTAATCAAGGGTCCTTAGACTTTGGACTAGCGTAACCTATGACTAAGTATTATTGTAATACTATCATAGTGCAAGCTTTGTAATATGTTAACGTTGATGTGAGAGTTTTGGGTTATTTGATATATGGTATAAACCATACGTTTCTAGTGTTTAAGCATTGGTATGGAGGGTGGCTTGAAACGATACTTTGTAACAAGTCATGACTATGGGAGTGGCTTTGTTGATTCGTTAATGGACTCTAGCTTGGTGCATTTAATGCTCATTGAAAAACATGACAGCCTTCCCCTTAGTCTTGGCTCACGATGGATGTGCATTGCATTGTCATTTGGGGTTTCGTCATTTTGGCTATGCGCAGAGGTATGGCTATGGAGGAAACCTACAGCTTGTGAGGTATGCCCGCATGAATTTATAATCATCCACATTATTTGGTTTATAGTTTGATAGGATGGTATACTCCTCATCCCCATCTTGGTTTTTTCTTGCAGGTGCCGAAAGGAATGGAGGGGCCACGTGGCTATGACACTACTGGCTCCAAGCATTGCATTCATGGCCACGGTAGGCTTTCTAATCAAGCTTATGCTTGTCACCTTTCAGCCCTGTGGGGAGGGTGAAGTTTCGATTGGTTGTCCGGTTGGGGTTTGGATGCTCTAGCGAATTTGATTTTGTCGTCAGGCTTATGAATACAGACTTGGTTATTTTTAATGTTGGGGCGTTATGCCATGATTCGATTTTTTAGGCATTTCGGCTCTGTGTGAATCGATTTTGGTTATGTGAATCATCAATGTTTTGGTTTTTTGGGCTTTTATAGCCATGGGCTACACCATTGCTTGCAATGGTGCCATAGCCCATGGGCATGCCTGTGTAAAACCTTGTTCTCAGCCTTTAATGGCATCTGTGTATAGAAATTTGGGATTTGTATGTAAATAGATGTATGTATTGATTTTTATAAAATGTAATGTTTAACTTGATACATTGTGTATGCGATTTCCTTTTGTGTTTTTATTGGACATTGTTTTAAATAGGTTGGGGTTTTAAAAACAGAGGCATATGCCTTATCATATGCTCTATGTGTAATCACTATTGATTAGTTTGGTTAATGTAATAATTCAATAGAGTGGGTAAAGGCCATTCCATAAATGGAATGAGCCTTCCCACAGTGCTACGATAGCTTGTAGTTTATTTGATTATGGTTATTTGGTTCTTATGTAATTTGGCTTGTGGAAAAACCATGGGTTGGGAACCCTAGTGGCCAATGCTTAAAATAGGGTTATAATTCTCAGAATGTGTATTAAAATGTTTAATGGTCGAGGCCTTCTTGTAGCTACATCCTTATGACCTCTCTGCTAGCGTAGGCATTTTAATTATATGGAAAAATGGTGTGAATCGTGGCTTGTGTAGCGATATAAACAATGGGTTTATACAAAGGATTGATTCTTGCTCAAATTGTTATTTAAAAGGCATTCAATGTGTTGGTAAAACAAAACCCAAATTCTTAGAGTATATCATGGCGTGTGTGATTAAATTTGGTAAACTTGGCCATGAACGGTGACTAGGTATACAACCTTCATCGATTTAGGCCAAAGCGATTTCAAGCTATGAAATATTTTATAAGAAATAATAGAAATGGTAATAGGTATTTACTCTATGTATTTTGGTATTTTATGGTGATTATTTATGTTAAGGTTATTATAGTGGATTTTAATGTTGTTTATGAATTGAATTTGTAACCCATGAGGTTCGATACTACGACCTCTGTTTATTAATACAGAGTTATATAAATTGTTACTTGGTATAATTTTAGGTGGATGTTTATGATATGCTTTTTATGTTGTTTCATTATGACAAGATTTACTGTATAAGATATAATATTTTTGTTTTACTATGGTATAGCTTATTGAGTTATGGAATTTTATTTATGTGGAGTATTTTGAATGTAATTTGTAATATAGTTACAGAACTTGAAAGTTCTTAGATGAGTTAATAAATTTTTGAATTTAAATGTATAGATAGACTTCATAAACATTTATGCTTGATAGTCTTATTTATCTATATATATCATTATCTTATAAAGTAGTTCTGGTTGTAAGTAATACCCTAGGGTATCTATATAGTATAATTATTTCTTTAAACTTACTCCTATGATTAAATCTACTATAATCTTAACACATGGCTCTACTGACAAATGTAATATGTCAGTAGAGATATAAATAATACATGAACATTAAATAGCAGGTCTAGATTTACCTAGTCTACAGTATTAATTATCTGAATATGAAATGGATACAGAAAAACAAACATTAAAGAAGGGAAACTAACTATATACAACGTATGACAATATTTACCATCCTAGGATTATTGAAGAGAGATAAAGAACCTAGCATAATCTAGGAAGAACATCAATTACCCAGAGTTAGTAAAATATATAAAACCTTTTACATTAAGCAGCCAGCATTTACCCTAGAAATGAACTTTGACATACTAAGAACTCATACCTGTAATTTATCTTCCTGAAGCTCCTTTAATGGTTGAACCTCCACACTGTTTAAATAACCAACATTATCAATTTAAGACATATCTGGCCTCTAATTTTTTATGACCAAATCACTTGGGAACTACCACGTTCCCCCCAACCATGACCCAGAACCATTCCTAGTTCTAATCCGGATCCCTCCGAGATGGACTCCAACATGCAAGTAGCTTAAAGCTCCTAAGGTAGGGTTTCCTAACTAGTATTCAGATTCTGAATCAGTCCTCTTTTTCTTGCAACAGAAAGTTCTCCAAGAAAAAACTTGAGAGCCAAAAATAGGCAGAATAATAATTCCATAAGATAAAAATGAGAACCCCAAGCCTTTGCTTGGATTGACTCTTTATAGGCAGAATTTTCAGTCAAAGCGGCAGTGAAATCAATAAATCCTTGATTTATTCATTTAACCCTTTTAAATTTACTAGGGTAATTTTCAATTCTTCACCTAGGAACTTTTAACTAGTTCCTAGTAAATATTTCATAGTTATTTTCACTATTTATAAATCCTTTAATAATAAATAGTAATTGGTGGATCTTCTATTATTTATTTATTAAATTATATAATTAATTATAATGAATTCTTTATACATACTATGTATAAAGTACATAGTATTTAAATACTTGTTACCATTTGTCTTCGAGCATCATGTGACATGATCCCTAGACTTAACAACACTTCTTCATGGAGTTCAAGTAGATAGATGGCTTAGGTATACTAGGCTAGGCAACTCTAAACATCCTTGCATGTTGGATTTCCCTCATATAACGTGGTATCTCTTTACTACTTTGATCAGAATACATAAATTCAAATTTTCATTTAATCACTTATAAATAAGTATGATGATGATCAATATTTTTCTCGAGCCATTTTCACTCGGAAGTTATTAAATTACTTTCAGTAACCCCTAGCGCTTACTAGAGCCCATACTCAATGCTTATATAAGGGAGTTACAAACATAGTACAATTCCAGAGCTTTCACTCAACACTAAATTCTAGGATGTACTTGTACGATACACCTAGGGATATAATGTCCAAAGATCCGATGCTTTAGAGCTTATGCTCAACATCAACATAGATTTCTCTAGAGCTTATTCCCAACATTTCCAATTATATTTTCATGTGTTCTAGAGCTTTATGCTCAACACAAATGTAAGTACTCATTTTCTCCAGAGCCTCTCGCTCAAAACAAAACATCTCATTGATCATGTGCTTCAGGGTCCATGCCCAGCACAAAACATTTCATCAATCATGTGCTTCAGGGTCGATGTCCAACACAAAACATATATATACATATATATATGATCAACAATTGTCTTACACCCAATATACAAAACAAATCATCATGTTCACTGCAGTGGGGTCTTCAACCCAAAAATAAAACATCAATATAATCATCATGATCAATAGGATCATGCCTATAAATGGTAGGTCCATAATTCGGGACATTACAACATCTCTTTGAACCATCATCCATAGAGAAGTATTTCATGATGGCAAGGAAGGCTGAAAGTAAAAATATGGCAATGAATACTAGAAATTCCTTCTCCAACACATATAGAGAAAATAATGATCATTGTTCTAAACCACGAGAAAACTTGACACCCCAACAATTAGATGAAAGAAGAGAAAAAAAGATTATGGTTTAATTGCAACAACAAGTATACTAAGGGATATAAGTGTGGTGACAATAAATTATTATACATAGATTGTGGAGAGGAAGAACCAAAAGAAGAGGTGAATTCAGAAGAAATAGGCGAGGGAAATTAAGAAGAAATAGGTGAGGAAAATTTAGAAGAAATTACTCCCACCATATATTGTCATTCATTGGATGGAATTAACTCTCAGGATCGTGGAAAGATACATTAAAAAGAAGAAGCTAATAGTGTCAATTGATTTTGGTAGTACTCATAATTTCATTCACTGTAAATTATCAAAATTTCTTAATTGCTTCGTATATCCAACACTGTAATATCAAGTAATGATTGCAGATGGAGGAACTATAAACTGTTCAGGGAAATGCCATAATATTAATATGATATGGGGGAATATGTATTGAATATTCCAATGATTGTTATCCCAATGGGTGGCATTGATGTTGTCTTAGATGTCCAGTGGTTACAATCAATGGGAACATTGGATTTTATTTTTAAAAGAAAATCATTAAATTTTCATGGAGAGGAAAATAATATGAGTTAAATGGTATCATAGGAAAACAAAGCAAGCTAATAAGCTCTAATGGTATTAATTTATTTTTTTAAAGAGACATCAAGGTGTAGTTGCACAATTATTCTCATTAGGTGTTCCAACCTCAAATTTCCCTATCTCCACAAATCTACAAAGGACCATTAATAAGCATTCCAAGGTTTTTAAAGATATTCCCAAAGGTATTCCACCTATTCGAGACTTTGATCATGCTATCCACTTAATTCCACATAGTATTCCTCTTAACATCAGACCTTACCAATATCGCTAAAGCCAAAAGAGTGAAATTGACCGTGTGGTTCCTGAAATGTTAGAGGCTGGCATAGTTAAGCCTAGACAAAGTTCTTACTCTGCACCAATGGTAATGGTAACCAAGCCACATGGATCATGGTGTATGTGTCATGATTATAGAGAACTCAACAAGATCACCATTAAAGATACATTTCCCATTTCTATCATTGACAAATTGTTAGATGAATCACATTGAGCAGTTGTCCTCACGAAGTCAGATCTTCGTTCTGGGTATCATCAAATTTGAATGAAGGATGAAGACATCCCAAAAATAACATTAAGAACTCATGAAGGTTACTATCAATTTTTGGTAATGCCAATTGATCTCACAAATGCACCTTCAACATTTCAATGGTTGATGAATTCTATTTTCAATCCTTTTCGTAGAAAATTTGTGCGAGTATTCTTTGATGATGCACTAATGTATAGAAAGTCCTAGGAAGAACATGTTCAACATATTGACAGGGAAATAAAACTACTAAATGATCAATAACTAAATGCAAAACCCTCAAAATGTTTGTTTGGGATAAAATAGGTAGAGTATTTGGGTCATATTGTATCTCATGAAGGTTTCAAGGTAGACCCTAACAAAATTAAATCCATGATGGATTGGACGATTCCCCAAGTCCTAAAGAATCTTTAAGGATTCTTAGGTATGAAAGGGTACTCCCACAAGTTTGTTCGTAACTATGGAAGAATATCTTCTCCTCTAACAATGTTACTGAAGAAATATTCATTTTGTTGGACTCCAAAGGAAAATCAATCTTTTCAACAACTCGAAGAGGCTATGTGTAAATATCTTGTTTTGGTGACACCATACATCACAAAAGCCTTTATTATGGAATGTGATGCTTCAAGAAATGGAATTTGAGCTATACTAATGCAAGAAGGGAACTCTCTTTCCTTCAGAAGTCATGCAATAAAGGGAAATAACTTTAAAAAACTCATTTATGAGTAGGAAATGTTGGTAATACTACATGCCTTAAAGAAATGGCACCCCTACCTTTAATTGATTTTATACTCACTTTCAATGTAAATTATGGAGCCATGTTGCTTGAGTTCTGTCATTAAGATTATACACATGGCGATTAACAATTTATTCAAACAAAGTCTAAATTTTTGGATAAGTATTTTCGGTGCTTTCCCCCAATTAATTTTTTTTATGCATTAGTGTCATTACTTCCTTCATATGTTATAATAATTGATCTTCAAATATAAGCATAGTTGAGATATCATTTGTACATATAATTTATTGCAATAGTTAAATAGATTTATATTGTGTGTCACAATGTCTCCTCTCTCTATTTCTAAATTGGAATCGGAGATTAACTAAGCATTACTCCCTCACCAGAGTGCTCAAGACTATGAGAAAGGAGCATTTCTTAAGCTATGAGAACAAATGAAAGTTGTTTTGTTTGTTGTTTGAGTGAGGATCCACAACAAGGGACTGAAGATCATGGTCTTGAAAACATGGAGATCGATATTGATACGAGGATGTTGTATGTGATAACATGAGCTAAACTATAGTTTCCTAGAGATCCGTGGATATTTGGAAATTACAAAATCTTGCAAATAAATAATTGTGATTGTTGTTGTGTAAAAGAAAGTGTTGGCATCTAATTGTGTAGAGCATATTCATAGCTGAAGAATTGACAACCTCTATAATATACTCTCCTAGAGATTACTGCAAACCATCGACGTTCAGAAGTGTCATTGTTGAGAAGAATGTTGGATAAAATTTATTTTTATTGGTAAATCTGTATAAGAGGTATTTCAACCCATTTCTAATGCTTTTGGTCTTGATCAATTGAATATATCGAGATCTAAGTAATCAGGGTTTTCTTTTGTTATCATGGGAAGCATTAGGAAGCAGTTTGAATGATTTGGTATCTGAGGGGTTGATCGAAGAGGAGAATATCGAATCATATAAACTCCCCTTGTAAGATCCATTTCCAAAAGAAGTGAGGGATGAAGTGGTTAGAGAAGGTTCATTTGAAATATTACGGTTGAATCTTTTGAGAAAATCATAGACATTTAGCGAGGAGGATATGGAAGTCATGACACAATGCTCAACCTATCTAAAATATGTGCATGGAATAAAACTTGCAAAGAAATTGAGAGAAGTGATCGAAAACCTGATAAAACACCACTTCAAAGAGAATAAAATGTTGTTGAACATAATAGTTGCTTTGTAGAGAAATATATCTTGAGAAGAGTCTCTGTCTCTCGATTCAACGACTAGATTCGTACTTGCTGAGTGTTCATTTCATGGACCTACTCTCTATTTGTTGGACTACAACGAAGACACTGACGATGATGGTAAAAGTGAACTGATAGAAATAACAGGTATAAATATTTTTTATTTCATTGGATTCTTGCATAGTTTAATTGTTTGTAATTTCCTTAATGGTTTGAAAGGGTTACGTGTCTTGGTCAAATTCAGAAATAATTGGCTATTTAGAAAAGCATTTAAAAATTCTTGTTGTACCTGAAATATCATTATGTAATGCAGGGGCTGCATGTTTGGTTGTACCCAACACCCCAGAAGAGTTTTTGGTCCAAGTTGTAAATATTATCCATTGGCAAGCTGATTTCCTCGGTTTGTTGTAATACTTGTTTCAGATGTTCAGGCATACATTATTTGTTGCAGACTCACACGATGTTATCCCTCTTATATATAAAGTGGATGTGGATCAAGACCTATCTTGATGTGATTAAAGGGATAGTTGAGATGAAACATTTTCAGCATATGAAGGATCAAATTATATTTAACATTGGTGAACCATGTAGCTGAAAATGATTCCTAGAGAACTGGCGGTTATAGCGGCTGATGACCCATGTATTCCTGTAGATGGTTTTCTTTTTATATGCACAAAATAATATATTTTATGCAAATAAATGTACAGGATAAGTTCAAAGTGATGAAATCCTCATGAATACTAAGACTACTCTACAAATAAATTATAGATAAACATTAAGAGAGGATGTTAGAGATAATGCTTATCTTGCGTGTTGATTTGTTGGTAGATGAGAGAATCTTTCCTAGTTTGGTGTGTGGTTGAGATATTATCTCAACCTATCTCAGTTATCCGAGAATGAAGTTTAGAATAACCAAAATAGATCCATTTAAGCCCCATATTCATCAAGAACCAGGATGGATCCAATCTCTTGACGTGCAAATTTATTTTAGAGTGATGAAACTAAGGAAACATTTACACCTTGACAGACCAACTATCTCTTGGTCTTTGATATATTGATGGCTTATATGAGTCTTTTATGACTTAATTTGAACTATATTATTCATAATTACGTTATGTTAACATTTTCATGTAAATCCATGACATAATGGCATGAACATATTAAAGAGTGCATAATTGAATTATTTTAAAATTCCTAATCTTCACTAGAAAAATTTCCATACTATCAAAAATGCTGAAAACTAGAAGAAATTACATAATACAAACAATATTATATTAATATAATGTAGGAATTTATATGTGCCACTTAAAACTCCATAATCTCAAAATTGCATTCTTCATACTTGCATTATTAATTAATCTTGTTGTATATGGATCATGGTATGGCAATAAGAACAGTGTTCCATAAATTGTGATTTCAATGTTATTTTTAATACTTACTAATAACATTAAATATTGAAAACATTAATAAAACTATAAGCCATATTCTAAGAGAATCATTTAAAAATTTGACCATTTCTGTTGGACAGTCATATTTTGGACGGGATCCGATGTTTTTTATTTTGAAAAATAAGAATTTAAACTTTGTTTTAATGGGGATTTTGATGGTATAAATGGATTCAACACTCTAATAAACCCTTGGGGCACCCAAAATTTCAAAACTTGATAGTTGTAACTTGGATTTTGAAAAATTCTGACTAGATTTTTTCAAAATCGTGCTGAATAAATCACTCTATTTCAGCCCAAATCATCGAATTTTTAGACTACACATATTTTTTAATAACTATGGTTTATAATTTTTTACTAGAAAAATTATCAATTCATGCTAGCTCATTCAATTATGGTGTGGGTATCGTGAGCAAGGACACATGGGTCCAATTCTCCTTAGTGGTGAGCTAGTTGGGAGAAGACACCCTAGAATCAAGCTAAGTTGACAGTTTGTGTGGTATAATCTAGGTGTGATTCCCGAATTATTTTAATGAAATAGATGACCCTAGGTCACAGTTTCTCATACCAAAGGTCACTCTTAGCGAGTGAGGGATTTTTTGAGCTAAAAATGTTTTACTAGAAAAAAAACACATATCATACTATTCCCACATATTTATGAGTTAGAAACACATACTCCAATAATCATAAATCCTGTCATAAACTAAGAGGATGAGGGGACAATGACCTCTTAGTCTAGGTGGAAATGAGATAGAACCTAACTGAGGATGAACTTGAGAATAACTAAAATAGATCCATTTAAACCCCATATTCATTAAGCACCAAGATCGATCCAATCCCTTGACACACAAATTTATTTTAGAGTGATGAAACTAAGGAAAGGTTTACACCTTGAGGGACCAAATCTCTCTTGGTGTTTGACAGATTGGCAGCTTAGATGAGTCTTTTCTTCCATACTTTGAACTATATTATTCATACTTACATTATATTAACATTTTCATGAAAATCCTGGCATAATGACATGCACATATTATTAAAGAGTGCATAATTGCATTAATTTAAAATTCCTAATCTTCACTCGAAAAAACTCCATACTATCAACAATGTTGAACAATAGAAGAGATTACATAGTACAAACAATATTATAGTAATATAATGTAGGAGTTTATATCTACCACTTAAAACTCCATAATCTAAAAATTACATTATTTATACTTGCATTATATTTACCTTGTTGTATATGGATCATGGTATCACAGTAATAACATTGTTCCATAAATTGTGGTTTGATTGTTATTTTTAATACTTATTAATAACATTAAATATATAAAGCATTAATAACAATACATGCCATATTCTAAGGGAGTCATCTAAGAATTTGATGACTTCTATCGGACGGTCATATTTTGGTCGGGATTCAATGTTTTTTACTTTGCAAAATCAAAATTTTAACTTTGTTTTAATGGGTATTTTGATGGTACAAATGGATTCAACAATCTCATAAACCCTTGGGCAACCCAAAATTCCAAAACTTGATAGGTGTAACCTAGATTTTGGAAAATTCCAACTATTGTTTTTCAGAATTGTGTTGAGAAAATCACTCTATTTCGACCCAAATCCTCGAATTTTTAGACTATGGGTATTCTAAAGTGATTCTAAGTTATGGTGATTAGAAGGGTAAATCAATTTTTGTTTTTTGTTTTTTTATATTCATACTATTTATTGTCAAAATTATGCATTAATGTTGTTACCGATTCATCATTAATAGTTAGTACGTTATAATATATTTAAATTTTTTTAGTTAATTGGGTCTAAACGGAATAGTTATGGGATTAGCTGTTATCCTTTCCACCCATGATCTATTACCCTACATGAATTGAGTATATTATTATAATATCTTTGTGAAATTGTTGTTGTATTTTAGATATAAAATGCATTAAAAGAAAACTCCATAATCTTTATTATAATGACTTCAAACCCTTCTTCCAATTTAAAAAATAGGCTACCTGTACTCTAGAGTTAGCCGATGACCAATGACTATAGACCTACATACACGGTCTAACACAACACATACATGATGAACTACATTTACATAACGTCTCTACCATGGAGGAAACACAACATAAAAACTAGATTATTGAAACCAAATTCAAGAAATTCGTTCATCCAAATTTTGACAAATACGACTTCAAAAAGAAGCCGCTCCAATCAGCATACATAGGAAATCCAAGATATACACCACCACACATTAGGGAAGGAAATAACCTATATTAGATACCCAGAGAATAAAGGAAGGGGAATATAAGTTCTGTGGAGACAAATGGGATCCTAAGCACAGATGCTTACAAAATAATTTGTATTCCTGTGAAGTAGAAGAAGAAGAGTTTGAGGTCAAGGAACCAATTGAAAATGATGCGAGTAGTAAACAAGAATACCAAACATAAATCGAGGACGAAACCCCAAAAGTTATTAATTTAGACTCTTAGGAGTTAGTTAAGATCAACTTGTGTAATATATCCGTTAGGTAAAGTGTGTTTTTTTAGTATCCATTGGTATGCATTTGTAAATATTCTAATCCTACGGTCACGATATGCTCTAGACATAAAGTGATCCGACGGTTCAAATTCTTTTAGATCATACCTACCATTGATCCATGGCTTAGGAAATGATTGGTCCATGATCTCTATTTAAAGAGCATGGAGGTTCCTTGGCTAGTTGATCGATTATGAGAATCTCATACGTAACTTTCTTTCATTTGCATAATAAATTGCTCCAAGTAGCTATTTGGATGGGGCCGTGGACTGTTTCCCTCTCGAGGGTTTTAACCATGTGACAAACATCGGCGTCTTTATCTACAATCTATTTGTGTGAAGCGGTTTCTCAAGGTGTTCCATCTTTTGGGAGTACCCTGTGTACCCGAACATGGTATCAGAGCGTTTATGAAGGGCTGCTTTTGGTTTTGATCAAGATCTGGAACTGGTGTTGCCGAAACTTTAAAAGGGTTTCTATTTTTGGAGTTTTTGTGCATTTATGGGCTATGGGAGATATCCCGTTGCATTCGGATTTTCATTTCCATTGGGAAATAGTTTTTGTTTCATTGAAAATCGTTTCTTTTTTATCCAGAAACATCCATTTCAGCAAATCTGAAGGTATAATGTTACAGTGACGGTTTTGTTTTATCTTTTTTAAAATCTCTCATATTTTATTAGTTATTATTAGATCTTTACTATTTTAGTCTCGGAATATTGCTTTCCCTGGCTACGTATGCTCTTTGCCATGGACTTTCCGCGATTGTGGCAAATCAGAAACAGTAAGGGAAAGTTTTTTTCTTGTATTCTTTGCTACATATGATCTTTGCTGTGCACCTTGTGTGACCAGGAAAAATCAGAAACAACTAGAAAACTTGAAAATGTTGACTTTTCGAGTAAGCTAATCAAGATCTAACCCCACCCATAATGTGGAAAAAAAAATTGTTTTTTGTTTTTCATTTTTTTGTGATTTGCAGGAAATAAAGGCAAGCACGGAAAATGAGGGAGGAGAGTAAAAGAAAAAAAAAACCTTCCTCTTTCCATTCTTTTACATACCTTTTAAACTTAGCTCACTTGGTTCAAAGTTTCTTTATTCCTTGATAAGTCTTGAGTTCAAGTCTTATCTAGTTACTTTTTAGTGTATGCAATTTCTATTTTCAGGTTACTTATTGTAAAAGTGGATCTCACTTAAATAAAATAAAATAAAAAGTGAGTCACTTAAGTCTTTTAATTTATTGCCACACTATTTGAAAGTAACATTATTGTAAAAGTGAACATCACTTATTTTACAAAAGTTATTCACTTAAAAAGCAACTTTATTGTAAGTGATTGTCAAAAGTTCATCTTGGGAAGAAGGGGTTTCTTTTTTTAGTTGGTCAAGTTAATATCTACCACATCACTATTGGAGACATCTTCAACATTTTATTTGATCAAGCATAACTTCATCATCCAGAATCATTTTTCAGTGCCATTTTTTTTAAACAGCCTAATTTTTCAAGCTCTTTGCATCCAGACAGTTATTTCTATCCTTTTAGCCATTATTTTACAGTATGGCCACCATTTGTGATATTATACTTACAAGTTATAACTATTTCTCATGGAAATCTTGTATGGAGGATGTTCTACGAAGTAGGGGACTTTTCAGAATTACCTCAGGGAAAGAAATAGAACCCACTGATGATGTTAAGAAAATTAAATGGGAAAATATTTGTGATGAAGCTCGTGGATTGATTGGGATGTCAATATCTACTAATTTGCAATTCCACATCTCTGGAATTGATGAACCTGATAAAGCTTGGGAAAACTTGGAATCTATGTTTGGTAAACAGAATGAAATTTGAGGTCATCAACTTGAGAATGAGTTGATTTCTTTGAATACAAATGATTTTTCATGCATTCAAGACTATTTATCTAAGTATAAAACTCTTACACTCTTATGTGAAGAATGCAAGATTAAGAAAGAAGACAAACAATGTATTTATCATATTCTTTCCAAACTTGGACCTGCATATTCTATTTTTGTATCTACATTCTACTCCATGAAAGAATCCTTGACTCCAGCTAGCTATCAAGAACCTAGTCTTGAATCCTTTTGTGATTCCTTAATTAGAGAGCAAGGTAAACTCATTCATCTTGGAATAATTAACAATGCATATATAGTTGGGAAAGCCTTATTGTCCCAATAGAAAGAAAATTCCAAGCCTCCCAAGAAATAGAATTTTCGCAATAATAAGCTAAACAACAAAGGTCCCAAACCCTCTCAGTCAGCTCCTTCTTTAAAAAATGACAAAGGATCCAAGCCAAAAGAAAAGAAGACTGAGCATCATTGCAATTTTTGTGGGAAAGATAATCATGATGAATCTAAGTGTTTCAAGAAGATGGAAGCCTTGGAAGAAGCAATGAAGAAGCACCACATCAGCCTAGATTCGTCTTCAGAATCTACCTCTCATGGACATGCACTTTGTGCTTCTGGTTTCTCTTATAATACATCTTCTTCTACTACTTCAAATGAATGGCTCATTGATTCTGGAGCATCTTATCATATGGATAAGGATCAAGCCATCTTTTCTACTATGCATGAATGTAACACCAAAAAAATATTTGTTGGTGATGATAGATCTCTAAGTGTTGTATGATTTGGAACAATTATAGTAGAAAATGGTCATTTCAGTGATGTACTATGTGTTCCAAAAATTTCCTGCAATTTTTTATCAGTCTATCAAATTACTCATTCTGGTGAAGGTAAAACTGTGATGTTTACACCTCACCAAGTTGTAATCAAGGATTTTAAAAATCCTCAAAATGTCCATGCTACTGGAACTGTTGATGATATTACCAGGTTGTAAAAATTTAACAACTTTGGGTCATCACCTTTTCCTTCAGTTTTTGTTGCTCATAGTGATAACTTGAGCAAACTTTGGCATGAGTAATTTGGTCACTTAAATTATCGCTCATTGCAACAACTATGTAAAGACAATATGGTGAATAATCTTCTAATGGTATCTTGCAAGGATGGTGTTTGTTCCAGTTGTGTACTCAGAAAACATCATCATGACAATTTTGAAAAGAGGGCCTCTTTGCACACATCAGTTCCCCTGGAGCTTGTGCATAGTGACTTGTGTGGCCCTCTTCCATCTGCATCATTTTCTGGTTTCAAATATTTATTAAATTTCATTGATGACTACTCTAGATGCACTTGGGTTTACTTCCTAAAACTTAAGAGCGAAGTATTTAACATGTTCTTGTCCTACAAGGCCCTTGTTGAAAAACAATCTAGTCATTAAATTATTAAGTTAAGATCTCACAATGGAGGAGAATATGTTAACAACAAGTTAACTACTTTCTACACTGAACAAGGAATCCAACAACATCACAATGTTCCATATACACGACAACAAAATGGTGTAGCTGAATGGAAGAATCGCACTTTAAAAGAAATGGCTAATTGTATGATCCAATTTAAGGGACTAAGTCTTCAATATTGGGCTAAGGCCATAAATTGTGCAAATTGCATAGTTAATTGCACACCTACTAAAGTTTTACAAGGTATACCACCGAAAGAAGCATGGAGTAAAATTAAACTAGATGTAAGTCACTTCCATGTGTTTGGTTGTGAAGCATGGGTTCACATTTCGGATGAAAAATGGAAAGCATTACATCCTAAAAGTGAAAAGTGCATATTTGTTGGATATTCTGAATATGTAAAAGGTTATAGACTTCTTCATCCATGAAGAGATGTTAAATTTGATGAAAATCTCTTGGCCTACGAGCCTAACTTGGAGGGTGTGCCATATTTGGCCTACGAGCTTGATTCGATGATTATGCCTTCTTCTTCTTCTTCCAACTTCCCTGACAGGTTTTCAACTCCAATTTTTTATGATGACAGTGAGGATGAAAATCCACCTCTGCCTACTCACATTTGTCCAATTGTACCAGCACCAATATTTCCTTCATAGGTCCATTCAACATGTGAAGCAGCTGGTGATCTTACCGGTGATCCTAGAGATCAACGTTGAACACGTTTTGAGTTTCAACAAGCCTCTTCTCTTTTGGCTCAGGTTTTTGAGAATCATGATCTAGAAACTTTTTCAGAAGCTTCAGGAAATCTAGATTGGGATGCATCTATGGATGAAGAATATTGTTCCTTAATGGCGAATGATACTTGGGATCTTGTTCCTCTTCCAAAAGGAAGAAAACTTGTCAGATGTAAATGGGTCTATAGAACTAAGTATGCATCAGATAGAAGTATTGAAAGACTTAAGGCAAGGTTATTTGCCAAAGGTTTTTCCCAAGTTGAAGGGATTGACTACAATGAAACCTTTTCTCTCGTCACAAAAATGAACTCCATCTGCCTTGTTCTTTCCCTTACAGCATTACATAACTAGGAATTCCATCAAATGGATGTCAAGTCTACCTTTTTACATGGTGATTTACAGGAGGAAATTTACATGGAAGAACCTCCTAGATATGTTCAGGATAACTCTTGCCTTGTTTGTCTCCTTAACAAATCCTTATATGGCCTTAAGAAAGCTCCTAGAGTTTGGTATGCCAAAATGGATAACTTTCTCCTTGACACTGGTTTTTCTAGATGCCATTATAACCCCAATGTCTATACCAAGAAAGTAGGAAACCATCTCATCATACTTGTTCTTTATGTTGATGATCTTATCCTTACTGGTAGTGACCCTAAACATTTAACCCATGTGAAATCCAGTTTTAAGAAAAATTTTGAAATGTTAGACTTAGGACATTTGCATTATTTTCTTGGTCTCTAAGTCTTGCAAACCAAAGAAGGAATATTTATTTCCTAGTCTAAGTATGATTGTGACCTGATTCGTCGCTTTCACATGGAATATTGTAAACCAGCTCCTTCTCCCTTCTAGTCTAGAGTCAACATTTCTGCCACTTGTACTTCCCTTGAAGTAGATGCCACCTTGTATCATCATCTTGTTGGTAGTCTTTTATACTTGACTCATTCCCATCCTAACCTTTCCTTTACTGTTGGTCGTGTTTCCTGTTATATGAAAAATCCTCATGAAAGTCACTGGAAAGCAGCAAAAAGAATACTTCAATATATTCGAGGTATGATTCAGTTTGGGATTCATTACAGTATAGGGGGGAAACCTTTGTTGGTTGGTTTCACTGATTCATATTGGATTGGAAATCCTAATGATTGAAATTCTACTGTAGGTTATGTTTTCAGTCTAAGATCTAGACTTGTCACTTAGGCTTATAAGAAACAACAAGCTCTTCCTCTTTCTTCAATGGAAGCAGAATATTGAGCCGCAGTTAATGCCAGCCAAGAGGCTTTATGGCTTCGATAGATCCTATCAGAGTTTGGATTCGAGCAGTAGTAGCCTACTCCACTTTGGTGCAATAATCAAAGTGCCATCAAGATTTCCAAAGATCCAGTTCTACATCAGCGCAGAAAACACATTGAGCTACACATGCACTTCATCATAAATCTTATTCATGATCGTGTTCTTGAAATGCTCTATTTCCCTACAGATGATCAAGCTGCAGACATCTTCACCAAGTATCTTAGATAAGCACTTGTACTTATGAATTGAACTTCCGTAATCCATTTATATAAGCACTTGTACTTAGATAAGAACTTGTACTTATGAATTGAACTTCTGTAATCCATTTATCATAAATGAAACATAGAATAATAAGAAGGATAAAATATTTCACTTGTCTTGGGATACATCTCTGGGTTCACTCTCAAATATTTAGACCGCTCTCATTAAGCTCAAAAATGTTAAATGTACAAAAGAGAGTCTTACAATGCAAGTTATGAAGACACCCTTTAGATCTGATGCTCAAACTCAGAAACAAAGACCACCCATAGATTCTTCTTGAAATTTTGAAAATTTCAAAAGTAAACTTTGTTATACTTCGATCATCAACTCTAGCTCTGAAGAAAACCCTTAGATATGGAGGTTAGGCCCCAAAATAGAGGACACATTTTCATCCCTCTTGAAATTCTATCTTTTGAGTATAAACAGGACTAGCTTCTATGCAGGAACTCGGGACCTCCCCTCAACATGAAAATTGAGACTACACTCTACATGTACTGTAAATTCTATAAAAATATATAAATTCATAGCTCCTTGGGATTTGTGTCATAGTTTATGTAGGGGAGGTATGTCCAATTGTGGATCGACCTTTGCAGTGGATGTGGCTCAAACTTAAATATATTATTCTATGTTTAGCAAGAGAAGGAACATCGATGTTGCATTGTTTGCGTCATTGGAATATTTGTGGGGAGTTCATCAGTTCAAATCCCATGAACCACTCCCCTTTATACAAATTGAAATGATATATGCTAAAAAATTTCATTCAACCAACTATTTATTGACCAACCCTCTAGGGGCCAAATTTGTATCAACAATCATCCTTAGGATTCTTGAATATGACATGTGGCACCAATTGGATAGTCCAAATTTCATTATATCACATAACATGGAACCTAGATGTATGTGGAAATTGAACCCAGGTGTTAGAACAATTACACTCACAAAAATTGTCAATTACACATGCAAATTACAGACAAAGGAGACTGAATATGGAGCAGAACACTAATCTGTATTGAATAAGTGTACAATAGAAAACCCTATGAAGTCATAGGATTCCATAATAAATAATTACATGACATATTCTAATGCATTGGGATTCCATTTGAATTTGGTCAAAAGTAGGCTTACTCAATCTAAGCAAATCCCCCATAGGTGCATAAAGCAGTTTCCAAATCTGTCTAGGAGGTCACGAATTGGAAAAATAAATTAGGAAAGCTAATAGATGATGGAATGAAAACTCATACATTCTTTTATTAATAGAAAAGAGTGGAGGATGATGAGTACAAAAGACAAGTTAACTTCACCTAGTCAAACTTTCCCAATTGCCTTAAAACTCAGCAAAAGCAGGCAATAAAGCAGAAAAATTAGACATGCACTAGGAAGGCCAGGAATAAAGTAGATTTGATTTCAAGTGGTTTCCCAAGTGCTCCATGACTCAATTTTAGCAATTTTTACCACTTTGGACATGTGGAGGACAACTTGCATAAGGTGGAATATGGAAACTAGGCAAATAAGACAAAAATGAATTAATCAATGTCTAATGTAGCTAACTATGGGTTGATTATTCTAACACCCCCCCTTAAGCCTGACTTATGAGTAAAATATAAGAAAATTATAGGGCCTAGCAACAAGGCTTAGTCACCCTTTACATACTGCATGTCCATTTAACCAAGGGAAGAGGAAAAAACCCAATGGGAAAAATCCTCCCTTAAACATGGACAGTAAAACAAAATTTGAAAATATTGTCATCACTCATGCTTCACAGCATGATCAGCAATCCCCAGCAGTGATTTGAGATTGCTGACTGTCTTCTCACAAAAAACTTTAATGAAGATATCTGCTACTTGTTCTGAAGATGAACAGAAGAGTAGGTGAATGGTGCCATCATGCACAAGCTATCTGATGTAGTGCATATGGATCTCAATGTGTTTAGTTCTCTATCTCTGAAATAGATCATTACAGATTCGAATGGTACTCTAATTATCACAATAGATAGTATTTGAGTATTCTGATTCGAATCCACACTCACCAAGTAACCCCTGCAACCATAAACATTGAGTTGTTGCATTTACAACTCCTCTATACTCTGCTTCTGTAGATGAGAGTGCAATGGCACTCTGTTTCTTTCTTGACCAGCTGATTGGTCCTTCATTAAGCATGAACACATATCCTGATGTTTAATTTTGATCTGTGTTGTCACCTACCCAATCACTGTCAGTAAACCCAATCAAATCAAGATCAGATTTAGCTTTGTAGAAGATCCCATGAGTCCTTGTTCCATGAACAAACTTAAGGATCTTTTTGGCTGCCCTCCAATGGATCTCATGAGGCTGATCCATGTATCTTGAAGCCACACTTACTGCATAATAAATATCATTTCAAGTATGTGTAAGGTACAGCAAACACCCAATCAGTTTCCTATACAGTGTATTATTTACCATAGCTGAAGAATCTGCTTCTTCAAGCTTAACTCCTGAAAGGAAGGGAGTCTTGCTTGGCTTGCAGTCCTTCATGTTGAACTTGTTTAGAAAATACAAGGCATACTTGGGCTGATGTACTTTTATTCCATGTTTGGTTTGAGCAATCTCGAGCCCCAAGAATTGGCTCAATAACCCCAAATCAGTCATAGAGAATGCATGGTTCATTGCATCCTTCAAGGAGGCAATTTCATCCTTTGAGCTTCCTGTAATGAGAAGGTCATCAACATACAAGAAAATAATCATCAAAGAACCATGAATCAACTTCAAATAAAAATTTGGATATGACTTGCATCGAACAAAATTCAATGATAGCAGAAAGCCATGAATCTTGGCATACCAAGCCTTAGGGGATTGCTTAAGCCCATACAATGATTTCTTTAGCATGCACACAAGAGATGGATTAGTAGCAAATCATTGAGGCTTCTGCATGTAAATATATTCAGTAAGATCTCCATTCAGGAAAGAAAACTTCACATCCATGTGGTGTACCTCCCACTACTTTGAAGCTGCAATGGCTAAGGCTAGCCTGATGGAGTCCATCTTTGCCACTAGTGCAAAGATCTCAGTGTAGTCTATTCCATGTACCTGTGAGTAGCCCTTGGATACCAATATTTCATTATATTTCAAAGGTGAACCATCAGAAGAAAACTTGGTTTTGTAAACCCACTTACACTAAACCACTTCCTCCCTGGGGGAAGATCAACCAGCTCCCAAGTGTTGTTCTTCTGGAGTGAGCTGAACTCTTCTTTCATGGTTGTTTTCCATCTTGGATCATGTGCTGCATATTCATATGTATATGGATATGATTCAACCATTAGATGGCATTTCTATGCAAACAAAGGGTCTTTCATACACAGAGCACTCTCAAACTGAGATCTAGTCCTCCTAGGATCATTAGGATTTCCAGCTAATTCTCCAGCTGCATGAATGGTCTTTGCTGCCCATTTTGGTCTTGTAGGACTGTTAGGATCTGCAATTAAATCATAATTATCAAACATATCAGAATCAGTGAACTCAACTATCTCTTCACTTACATTCAATGGTTCTGGTGGTGAAGAGGATTCTCCAACTTCCACTGCTGCTAAGGGATCTTCTTGGAATTGAACACTCCTTTCAATGAAGGATTTGTTTGTGCTCAAATTGATCAGCTTGTACCCTTTTGAATATTTAGAGTACCCAAAAAATAGGCACTCTTGGCTTTGGGGCTGCAAAGCCTTCCTCTTTTTTGTTGGAATTCTAGCCCAAGCCCTTGAGCCAAAAATCCTGAAATGGATCACATCTGGCTTGTGCCCACTCCATGCTTCGAAAGGAGTCATACCATAAATTTGTCTATGAGGCACCATATTCTGGATATAGGCTGTAAATTTTATAGCTTCGGCCCAAAACTTTGGTGGAAAAGTCTTAGCCTCCATCATGCAGGTTGCCATCTCTTTCAGTGATCTATTCTTCCTCTCAGCAACACCATTTTGCTGTGGTGTGTAAGGGATAGAATGCTACATTTGAATACCTTCATCTGCACAATATTGAATGAACTTAGAATTGACATACTCACCACCATTGTTAGATCTAAGGACCTTGAGTTTCCTCCCAGACTGGTTTTCAACCAAAGCCTTAAAGACTTTGAAGAGGCCAAAAACTTCAGACTTGTGTTTCAGGAAGTAAACCCAACAGTACCTGGAAAATTCATCTATGAATTTCAAAGCATATTTGGCATGACTCTTTGAAATATGAGGAAATTGGCCAGCAACATCATTTTGGATCAACTCAATAGGTGCAGAGGTTCTCTCATGACTAGCTTGCTCAAATTTATGCTCTGGGTGTTTTCCTAAGATGCAACCTTGACAGACTCCTTTGGAAAACTTAATCTTTGGTAACCCTATGACCTTTTTTTTTCACTAAGATCAGAAAGATACTTATAGTTAAGGTGGCCAAATATTTCATGCCAAATCTTGCTTGCCTCATTAGCATGAATCAGAAGAGTAGAGGGGTTTGAGTAGGGTAGGAAGTGTGAGAACATGTATACCTTTGAAGTGTGATTTGCAACTCCTTTTGCAATGAATTTACCACTTGAGATATCTGTGATCTCAACTTCATCAGGGGAGAATATGACCTTCTTTGGAGACCCTGTGTGGGTCATCTGATACACTGATAAGAGGTTAGAGGCAAGACCTAGAACATACAATAAATTGCTGAACTTACCATGGTCAAGATCAATCCTCCCTTTGCCCAAAATTTCAGTGAGAGAGTCATCTCCCAGTACAATTGGTGGACCTTTCGACATTTCAAGTGAGGTGAATGCCTCCTTGGTCGAAACCATATGTCTTGAAGCTCCAGAATCAATGATAAAACTAGGTGAGCTTGATGTGCGAACAACCAATGCATGAACTCTCTCTCTCTATCTTTTGAATTTGATCCTCCTTCCCTCTGGAGACTTGTTCTTGTATCTTTTTTGCTCAGGTGGCTTCTTATATTTCTTCTTTCCTTTTGAATCCACCCTCGAATCTCTAGCAATCATAGCTTGGTATTTGGAAGGTTTGATGGTTCCCATCATCACCAATTTATCTTGTTCTTTTGTGAGAGATTCCATGAAATATGCAAGGCTAGGCATTTTCCGAGATCAAGCTATCAACCTTGTGGCATGGAAGGTCGAGAAAAACACTGAATAGTCAGGTCCAAGCTTTGAGAGTATGGACAAAACCAGTTGCTCCTCCTTCTTTTTGATTCCACACTGTTTTAGCTGCAAAACAAGGGCTTTGAACTTGGAAAAGTAGAGTTGCAGGGATTCGAAGCTATTGAGACTCAAGGAGATCAATTCATTTTCAATTTGATGTCCCCTCATCTCATATATCTTACCAAAAATCTCAACAAGCTTCTCCCATACTTCATTTGGTGATGTTAATCCATCAAGATGGAAAAGGAGGTCTCTAGATATGCTCAGACACAGGAGACCATTTGCCTCATCCCTCCTGTTGTTCCATTTAATTTTCTCTGCAGTTGCATTGGGCTCTGCTTCTATTTCCATAGTCACTCTGTAGAGGCCTTTTTCTCTCAACAGTATCTCCATCTCTTCTTTCCATTCAAAGAAGTTAAATGGAGTCAAGATGATCTTCTGATATTGATCCATAGCTCAGAAATTGTCCCTTCAGTCAATAGAATGCTCCCAGTCAATGATGTCAAACCTGTAATAACAAATTGGAAGGAGAGAAATTGATCTAAAAAGGCTCTGATACCATGTGGAAATTGAACCCAGTTGTTAGAACAATTACACTCACAAAAATTGCCAATTACACATGCAAATTACACACAAAGGAGACTGAATATGGAGCAGAACACTAATCTGTATTGAATAAGTGTACAATAGCCAACCCTATGAAGTCATAGGCTTCCACAATAAATAATTACATGATATATTTGAATGCATTGGGATTCCATTCGAATTTGGTCAAAAGCAGGCTTACTAAATCTAAGCAAATCCCCCATAGGTGCATAAAGCAGTTTCCAAATCCGTCTAGGAGCTCACGAATTGGAAAAATCAATTAGGAAAGATAATAGATGATGGAAGGACAACTCATACATGCTTTTCTTAGGAGAAAAGAGTTGAAGATGATGAGGACAAAAAACAAGTTAACTTCACCTAGTCAAACTTTCCCAATTGCCTTAAAACTCAGCAAAAGCAGGCAATAAAGCAGAAAAAGCAGACATGCGCTAGGAAGGCTAGGAATAAATAATATTTGATTCCAAGTGGTTTCCCAAGTGCTCCATGACTCAATTTTATCAATTCTGACCACTTTGGACATGTGGAGGACAACTTGCATAAGGTGGAATATGGAAACTAGGCAAGTAAGACAAAAATGAATTAATTAATGTCTAATGTAGCTAACTATGGGTTGATTATTCTAACAATGTATAAATTCCACATGAAATATTTTTTGTGTTCCAACTATCTGTACTATTGATGCCACATATTTGCCACAATATATGTTGATTGTGCTTCTACGTGATCTATACAAATGCCATTGGTAGCATTTTATTAGTCCAACTAGACCCCAAATTGGCTAAATGTGGGTGAGACATGTAAGCCCCACATTATTCCATATCAACATGCTGAATTCACCTATTCCATGTGTTATTTCCCTATCCTACCACATGTTGTATGGATACTGATGGCATACTACCAAGTCAACTGTATGGATGACACACAATCCTACCACATCATTGTACAATGTCCTACATCACATGTATGGCCTACCATGTGGCACCCTCGGAGTGGTTGAATGTCATCATATGGAATGTACTAACATTATAGGTGACCATCTATGGGATTTCCACATGACACCCTTGCAAGAAAGACTAACATTTAAAGGGACCATTTTTAACTCATTTATACAAAAAACATAGATCGCATGGAGGATCCTCACTTGATTATGGTGGTTATTGGTGATGATGCATGTGTTCTTGGTGATTATCCAATTCATGAAACCTTCAACAGTAATCCATTTTCAAGATCAAATTCATGTGCAAAGGGATAAATATTTGAGTTTGACACATTTTTTACTTGTTGGTTATTCATTGTAAAAATATGAATTTAAATAATGTGTTGGATGCCCATTAGGGTGGTCTATCGATATTTACATTACCCATAAATCTTTGAAGAAATATTCTTGGATCTAGGTACTTAGTTTTGGTCCTTTGATCATGGATAGGGCTATGACAACCATGCATGGTGCATAAAACTTTTAATTAATTCCCACATCCTAGTTATAGAACAAAAAAAATTGTATACATGACTTATGTGGTAGTCTGGGGCCCATTCATAGCCAATGTTTCACTCATTATCGAAATATTAGTTATGGATATTGGGCGTGATGGTTGAAATTTCTATGGATGGACCATGTGTTATGTAATCAAACTGACACTTTAGTTTTCATCCTTGGGCCATGGCCATCGTGATGCAATCCTATACCTAGTCTACAATTGTTTTAAACTTGTGTTGATATTATACTCATAGGATAATTATTTCTTATGTAGGGTGTGCATGGACCTTGAACCCTAGAAGCATATTTTAGGGCCTAATATATATTTTTTCATGCTTGGACCATATCATATCCTTCAAATCCATGCCTTGTGTGCTATGCCACAAAGCAGGGACCATATCCCTCTTGTAGGCCAAAACTTCACTTTATAGTATAGTCAATGGTTTGGGGTCTTGTATATGATCAATGATCCCCATAATAACTTTTAGGCTTAATATATTTGTTTTTGTCTTTATACCACAAGCATGGCTTGGAGGCCCATATCTATTGTCTAAAACCTCAAATACTAACCACATCCCATTCACAAGATAAGTATTCTTGCTACATTGCATTATAGGTGTCATTTTTCCTTATGCATGACCCCTTATCCATACAGAATGATATTTTAGATAATAATACCTTAGTTTTCATCCTTGGAACATACTTTTGGACCTTATACATATTTGATATAAAACCCTTCTAATGGTGCCCATATCCCACTAGTAGGGAAAATGTTCCCTTTATAGAGCCATTAGTGATTTGAGACATTTTCATGCAAGGTCCAAGATCCCTAGAAGCATATATTAGGATTGTGGGTGCTATTTTTCAATTCCAAATAATTGTGAAGGCCTCAATATCTATCCTTAACCTGTCACATCATTTTAGATTTAACATGGAATTTGAATAAAAGTTAAAAGGCCCATTTTGAGTTGAAATTTCCTCTAATGCCACCTCCTAAAGTGTTTCAGGTACAATTGTCAATTCTTCCAGATGGCATAAAAATTGAATTAGGAATTAGAATTTATTTTCGTAAGATCCTAAATATTTTTTTGGTCGTTCTTGACATGGGAAAACCATCTAGGGTACTAAGTTCAAGAGGTTTCATTACTTTACCCATTCATGCAAAATGTGCATAGTCACTTACTGAGAAAAACACTAGTCCTAAAGATCAATGAACATGACAAGCACTAGGTGATGGACCCATGGGAGAGAGGTCTGCCTAGATCTAATTCATTTTGATGGATCCAATATAATAAATGGTTCATGGTTATTATAAATGGTCATTATTTTATGGTAAGTTGTAAGTCACCTCCTAAAGCCTTTGAGGAACACTTGGAGACTATGCGAGTGGAACATAAAAATTGAACTGAGCATTGGAATTGAGTTACATAACTTCCTTCATGTGTGTTTTTCCATGCTTTACATGGAAACACCATCCACAGTACCAAGGTTGAGGGGTTTTTGTATTTAACCCATTCATGTAAAAAGTGCATAGTCACATATTGAGCAAAATGCTAGTTTTGAATATCTATGAGAAACATGAGCACTAGGAAATGAAAGAATAACATATAGGTGCCCCTAGTTCGAATGCATTGTTATGTACATAACATAGTTGACGATTCATCGATCTGAGCCATGGTCATGTGTAATATCCCGAATTTTGACCTTAACTATAATGGGCATGAGTCCCATTTCCCATGAGTTACTTTGATGTTTATGTTTGTACATTGGGTGTAATTCCCCACTGCACATGATTTATGTTAGTTATTTAGATATATTGGGTGTAATCCAATGCATATGTTTTATTATCATGTATGTGATTGTATATGTTAGGCATGGACCGTGATGGACAAGGATTATTGTCATAGTACGATGTACTTGATGTATTATGTGATTTACCTTAATGCATATACTGAGATGATTATTGTGATGAAATGTGCGGAAGACTGAATGCATGATTGAGTTATATAATGAGTTGGGAGTAAACCTTGAAACACATAAGTGATGATATTTTGTGTTGAGCGCAAGCTCTAGAACACATGAGTTATAAAATCTTGTGTTGAGCTTAAGCTCTGGAGCACATGAGTTATGAGATTTTGTGTTGAGCATAATCTCTAGAACACATGATTTATAAGATTGGAAGTGTTGGGAATAAACCCTGGAGAATTCCAAATTGATCTTGAGCATAATATCTAGAGCATCGGATCCATGGCCATTGTTTCCCTAGGTGTATTATACAAGTACATCCTAGCATTAGTGTTGAGCGAGAGGCTCTATAATTGCACTAAGTGTAACTCCCAGTTATTAGCATTGAGCTTGGGCTCTGAATAGCACTAGGAGTTATTGAAATTAAGTGTGTTGAGAGAGAATGACTTTGAATAGCACCGACCGTTATCTTACTTATTTTGAGTTGATTAAATGAAATTTCAAATCTACTTCTCATCAAGTACTGGAAGAACTACCACAATATAGGAGGTAATTCAACATGAAAGGAGGATATAGATATTCCTAACTTAGTTGACCAACCCTACCTAAGGTCTTGAATGAAAAAAATAGTATAAGCTAAGGGAAGAATCAATTAAAGGAGACTATGTTATATGATGCATAAATAAATATTAAATACAATATGTAGAGTTTATATATATTATGCATAAAATAATAATTGTGTGTGTGTATATATATATATAACTAAAATAATAAATAAAGAGTCTATGTATTTATTATTTATTCAAATGATTAAATAAATATCCCATTCTAAATTCAAATTAGGAACTAGTAAAATGTTCCTAAGTTAAACAAAATAATTATTAAATCCACATAAATCAATTAAAGATTATTTTGAAGAAAATAATGGATTCTTGATCTAACTGAAGTTTTAAAACAACTACCCATTCCTAAAATATTGTCTATAAAGACCCAATACAAGAGAAGGCTTTGGGGATCTAATCATTATTCCAAAATTAGTTTTTGAAAGAATTTCCAAAAGCAAGCATTATTATATAGAGCCTGATATTCCAAATAATAGTAGCCTCACCTTTAGGAGTTCTAGATCACTTGCATGTTGGAGGCAGCTCAAGGGAATCCAGATTAGAACTAGGAACATTTCCTTGTCATGGTTGGGAGGAATGTGGTAGTTATAAGGTTATATGGTAACAGATCTAAGGTCAGAAGCAACTAGGGTTTGATTAATTCTGTGAGTTTAGTGTGCATGTTTCTTAGCCATTAACAAGGTGAATAGTGCAAGTATGAGGTTTCTACATTTACCGATTATATTAATTATGTTTACAAGTTGTGCTTATAGTTATTATGCTCTGCAAGTTTATTTTTCTAGTTTGAATATATGTTTCAGGATTTTTTCATTTGTTAAATTGAAGCTCAGCCTTTAAATTTTTAGACAGATTCTAAGGTTAATTTTCTCTTAGAATTATATCTAACTTGTTCAAAAGTTTATGTTAGAAATTTTAGTCTAGATATAAATTCTAGTTTCTAGATAAAACTAATAACCAGATCTATGACAACATTTTTATAAACCTAAAACCCTTAAGTTTGTTTTACAAAGAACTTGTACGGGTCTATGACCTTATTTAAAAATAAACTAGATATTAACTAGAAGTAGCTAACTAAAAACAACTTAAATAAACTCTGCTCAATAAAACAATTAATATACACTGTAAATACATATTCATAAACATTAAAAATAGGGATTGAATCCCTTATAATCCAAACTCAAACCCATGAACTAAACGAAGTGCTAACACATTTTATTCGCCATCAAAATAGAGACATAGATTACATATATCCTATCTATGTAAAAACCGTAAACTGTTAAATTAAACAAACAAAGCATTATATTACGTTGCAAACAAATATATAAAAACGATTATAAAAATGTCAAGTTACCAAAACAAATTCCATATCCTCCAGCTGAAAGAGCATGAAACATTATTAATTAAATAAATATCATAAACCTCATAGCTCATCTAACAAAAGCTTATACATATCACTGATCAAATGATAAACAAATAACCATAGTAAATCCAGCATCATAATCTAAGGTCGAGACACATGAGCTCTGGCCTTCCTCTGCTAATACACTTAAAAACATTAAAGAGTGCAAAAATTAATATCACAAGTTTATTAAAACATTAAACCCTTGAACCAAGCAATCGACCCATGATCGAGTCACATAAAGCCCAACTGGGAGCTTTAAAACATTTATAAACAAATAAACCAAATCATATAAACAATACCACCAAGTATCGAATATGAGAAACAAAGTATCATAAGCCTGTACATTTGAAAACTAAAATATAAAACACAACACACATGCTGGTTTGATAAACTAGGTTCATACAAGGCATTTACGGCCTCCCACGAAAACTAAAACCCCATACGAAATCAAGAGCTCTTCCTTTTGAATCTTTTACACATGTTTAATTCATCTACATTAGAACCAAAACATTTGATTGACAAAGAATACCCATTAAACGACGAATCTTTCTAACTAATCGCAACAAGGTTAAACATCTGTGATTCTCCACAGTAAACATTACTAGTGAATTAAATTGCATCATGGTTCCATTGCTTTGAAATGGAACTGGTGGAATTTATAAATGCATCCAAACAAAAAAATGATAGACCTAAAAGTAAACCAAAAATATCATCGAGCTCGTAGCATACACCATAATGTAGAGCTGAGTATTTTCTTTCAATAAAAATTACTATCACATTTATACATTGCAGAACCATCAATATTTTTTACACAGTCACATCAAATTCCTGAACTGGGATGAGAGAACCCAAAACCCAAACCTACAATGAACAACTTAAGCATTACTATCAACATTTCCCTAGACCCACGATCAAAACCCAACAAGGAGGTTGTTTTACAATCTAAGGAACATAAATAACAAGCATTGGGTAAAGGCCCTTTGTTTTACATGGGATTACCCGACTGATTGTGAGTCAACCAAGTCTCTAGAAATCTAGCAGAGCACTCAAAGATGCCCCCAAAACAAGTTGGGCATAGCTACCATACATACAATGTAGATCTATGTCATTCAGACACAAATTTGAGCATAGCCACGACCATACAAATGTGGATCCATGCCAGATATACAAAACTCCATCGCAACCTTCTGAAAAGCAATGAGTGCTTTAAACAAATACCCAGGGTCTTCGTCTCATCTTCCGCAAAGTACGATTCTATCCATGTGATTACAATTATATGAAGTCAAACATGGTAGAAACCACTTGATTATTGGCCAATGGTGTGAACCATTAACAAGTGCGAGGGAGATCACCATTGATGTCAATGATTCCCAAGGTACCCTAGTACAATCTACTACGTGTGAATATATGTCCTGATGTCGAACACCCAATTGATTCTATCGATCAAAGGTCAATGATGTGAACCTATGTCGAGAGCGAGAGAATCTGTCATTCATGCATACAGATCTCAAGGTACTAAGTTTTTTTTTCTAAGGCTATTTCCTGGATGATGAGCTGATGTTGACAGGCATAGTCTCGTCGAAGGAGGGCCATGATGAGTTCCACATTGAAAACACAAAAATCAGAACATAGTTCCGGAATTATGTGAATGTAGTAACCATAGGACTGACTCAAAAGTACTGACACAGCGACTTTTTTTACTGTAGAGGAAAAAATTCTTCAACTTCCCTTTGAACATCGAGCAGCACGAAAAAATACTTGGCATCATGACTAAACGGGACAAATACACAATGCGACAATGGACAATGCATTCTTTTGAAAGACTCAAAAAGAGTGGCATGACTCATGAAAGGGGATCATCACAGAGATCATCTGAATACCCAATTGACTGACATGGTATGCAAGAAAGTGCCATGTTCAAAGGTAACAACAAACTACTTCCATTTATTGCAAAATGATTCCCTTCCCATTTCCCCCATCATGATCGATGAGTGCCTCTTTTCGGTTTTATGAGTTCAAAGAGGGTAACAAACACTCGGTATAGCTTGTCCAAAGAAAAGTCCAACCTCATATGTTTTACAAACGTCAGAGAGGAGGGGTTCGTTCCCAAAAACGGGTCTCTCAATGTTTAATTTAACGAGTCCAATAAAAGAAAACTCGGTATCATTCATGTTTAGAGAGTATGAATGATTATGGAAGAAGACTCCAAAAGGGGGTCCTTTTTTGTATGATTTAGTATCCAAGGCCCGAAAAAGTGTAAAACCATACCTTAGATAACTCTTCTAGTCATGATCAGCTGGAGTCTTCCTTTTTTTGTAAATAGTCTATCTAAACCGAAAAAGAGATAACCTACCGTTAGAGAGATGACTCTTCAAATGCTTTAATGAGCATGAAGAAGACAATATCACTCGACAATATTTTCATATTTAGGGAGCCTAAAAAGAGTTTAAAGAGGACTCCATGAGGTTTCTTTAAACAATGTCAATTTTTACGAGCTTGGAAAGAATAAGAAATGGACTCGATGATCTTTCCATGTTTAAGGAGCCTGAAAAGAGGTGAAAGAAGACTCCATGAAGTTTCTTTACACAATTTCAATTTTTTACGAGCATGGAAAGAATAAAAAATGGACTCGGACCTTTGATACTAGGTTTCAAGAGCGCGACCAAAGTGTCGTAACAAACGCTCATCGACTTTTTCCGTTTTATGGAAGTACGAAAAATTCATAAACAAACTCCCAAAGCTTGTTGCCATGTTTCTTCTATCTTGCAATCGACTGAAAAAACAAGTGTGAAATGCGCTCATGACTAACATTAACGGATTACGGTAGATAAACTTAGAGAAAAATTGATTTTAAATCAAAACTATAGCATATCAAACCCAAAAATGCCTATATAAGCCATGTAAATAGTAAAAAATCAAATCATTTTACTATTTACCCATAGTGGAGAGCATTTGAAGCACTTTCCTAGCGATATCATCAGTTGTTGATATCAAGAGTTCCCGCCATTGGATTTGAGCATCATCAGTTCCAGGTAACAGTTAAAACCCTACTCTTTCTTTTCATAGTCTTTATTTTGAGTTTTGATGGGGTTTTGGGCTTGTGTGGCAAGACCTAAAACCATGGAAATAGGCACTGTGCCTACCCCTTGTAGGATACATGGTACCTCACAAGAACCGTGCCTAAAACAAGGCTGACAAGTGGTGCCACCGCCTGTCTCCAACAACACACAGGCGGTGCTGGTCGCGGAGATTTAAAAATGGTAGCACAAGCAAAAAATAAATCATTCTTTTGAATTTAAATGATTAAAGATGATTCTAATATGTGCTATGATTTTCTTTGGCAGGTATTTGTTGCTCAATCATGGTGATATGGAAAGAAATACAACATGACAATGATGACACTTTCACTTAAAGGAATGCGGGTTGTATAGTCGCATTACGAGACTGTGGGCTCCTGAAATTATTCCGGACCGCAAGCCTAGTATCACATGAGCGGTTGCTAGAGCACATACTTCATATGTGGAATCTAGAGAAGAAGTACTTTGAGATTGGGGCCCATATTCTGACACTGGAGGCAGAGGAAATCTACTTCTTGCCTGGACTCTCAAGATGGGGTGCCCCCATCTCACTAACAGGTTCCCGGGCAGGGGATATTACCACGCGAGAGTTGACAGACCGTCACTATGCCCTAGGGACGAGGACATCAAGGAAGAAAATCCCCATTAGAGTAGTGACAGACAGGCCTCTATAGACTATCCTATTTACTATGCATAGAGTGGCCAGGATTCAGGGTGTGCACCAAGCTTCTATGGCACACATGTTATATGCCATAGAGGCCATGGCACCTATGGTATTCAACTAGGTGGAATCCATGCTTCTGATATTCAAAGATCAGTCGACTAAGTGTCGGCAGGGAGAACTAAAGAAGTTCATCTTTGGTTCCATTTTATCCTACTTCTTCTTCGAGTGGGTACCATAGATGACACCTCAGGTGGTATTCACAAAGCTGAGAGCGCAGGACCCCCGTATGCTGAGGTGGGTCTAGATTATGGATCGTACTGGAGCAGGTAGGGGGAAGGTGAAGCTCAGTGACCTGTTCTTCAAATGGCTTCGATATCATATCCTCATGGTGGAGGATTATGCTTACGCAGGAACAAACTTCAGCAAATATCTTGACCTACCACTCCCACCTGGAGAACAGTGGGGTGACATCGATAAGAAGCAAGAAACCCTAAAATGGATGAAATTTTTTTATGTTTTTTGATGTTTTATACTTTTTATGTTAAGTAACAAGACTTGGATATTTTCATGTAGATGTTGGAGCAGCACGACCTGGGGGAGCTTCTCCATTGCATAGACGAGCTGGGGCCCGCTTTGTACTGCAAGGTGATGATATCACCGGGGAGTTAGAGGAAAACCTAGAAAGGTTGACCTTAGACATCCCAGATGCTTCCATTGATGACCTCCCTCTGAGGTATTAGAGACCTACAGTGGGAGTATTGTGTCGATTTAGTAGGCTGATACATAGAGTAGTTCGAGCAGTGATGTACTACCACAAGCATCACTAGACATTGTGTGTATGATATATCTACTGAAAGCTAATAGCTTCAGGATTTTGTATGGTGATTTTTTCCTGAAAGCCTATGCACTTTAGATGAGGTCTCGGGACCTATTTTTGTAAACTTGTTCATATATATATATATATATATATACAGACTTATTCCTAGTGTTTATATGTCTCAAATGGTGAATGTATTTTACATGAGTTTTATGTGTCTTTAAATGTTTGTTTACAATGGACCATGTTTGATTTCAATGTCATGAATGGGCAATATGCCAATATAGGATGTAATTAGCTAATGACTCAGCAACTACATTATTTTCCCTATGGATATGCCTCTAAGTGATGGTTTCAAATGATCTTTCTAGCAAGCTTACTCTCCAGAAGAGGCAAAGAAGCATAGGATTTCTAATGGTGTAGACATGGTTTAGATGACAAACCACGAGTTGTGAGTCCATCAAGACTACCGGATTACGAACAAAGTGGGAGATAGATTCAGTCAGAAGACCTATGATTGCTCGATACTCAATGATGTTATTGGTAGCAGGACCAATACAAACCACTCCTGAACTGACCAAATATTTAGCCAGGGAATAGAGGACCCAAGCAGCTGAGGTGAGATTCAAGGTGTGGCAGCAAACACCATCAGAAAAGCTATAGAAAGACATTTCCTCTGCATGACCAAAACATGGTATAAATAGATGCAGACACTAAACTCAAAACCATCTTGAAAATACTAAAAGCACACTGAAAGTCAAGCAATATACATATATACAAGATACCATCCAAGAAATACCTAGGCATAGTACCTTTTTAGGTACAACCCATTGCGAGGTTTCCCCAAAGGGATTCCATCGTAGTCAACGAGCTCATAGGCTCCTTTCTCTAAAACTTTAGAAATGACGAAAGGTCTGTACCACATGGACTCGAACTCACCCTTCCTAGTTTGTCATATCTCTGGTCATAATTCAAAACTAGGTCACCCTCATTAAAGTCACGAGGTTGGACAGATTTATCATACTACACCTTGACGCATTTCTTATGTGCCTCATTAGCCAAGGAAAAATCTCTCCGAGTCTCATCAAGGTTATTCAAGTACACAAATCTTTCTTCCTCTGTGGAAGTGTTTGGGAGAAGTTCGAAGGCAAGTTGTAAAGACAGAATTTGACATTGAATCGGTAAGACAGCTTCAAGTCCATAGACAAGCTGGAATGGCGTCAAAATAGTGGCTATTTTCACCAAAGTCCTATAAGCCCAAAGAGCAGAGAAAAGAACATGGTACCAGTTGGATTTATGATTTCCAACCATCTGGTGAAGCATAGTTTTTAGAACTTTGTTAATGGCCTCTACCTAGCCATTAGCTTGTGGATAATATGGCATAGAGTTTTCATGGTGAAAACCTAGCTTGGCACTCAGTTCCTCCATCATTTGATTACGGAAATGTGATATGTGATCAGTAACGATGGACCGTGGGACTCGAAATCTAGCTATGATATGATTGAACAAGAAGAGAGCGACATTATTACCATATTCTGCATATGTAGGCATGACCTCAGTCCATTTTGTAAAATAGTCAATGGCTATGATGATGTAACCAGGCCCCCCAAATGAGGTAGGCTTACAGTGCATAAATTCAATCCCCCATTTGGAAAATGGGCCAACGACAATGACAGGGTGTAGCGGAGCAGGATGGGTGCGCTTTTTGGGATAAAAATGTTGACAAGGTGATCATTTCTTAACATCCTCATGACAATCTGTTAAGATGGAAGGCCAGAAATAGCCAGCAAAAAGGATTTTTTGGGCTGTATCCATCCCAGATAAATGACCGCCACATGCTCTAGAGTGGCAATCATTCAACATGTGTTCAGCCTCCTCATGGGTGAGGCATCGCTAGAGAATATAATCAATCCCATGTCTATAGAAGGTATCATTCAGGATGAGATAGTATTTCGCATGGTGATGGATACGACAGTGATCATCATAGGATAAATGTGGCTGAAATCGTTGTGTTTGGAGATAAACAAGAAAATCTCCATACCAAGGATCAATAGTGCTAATCAGGAACAGGAATTCATCCGGAAATGAATCACTGGGCTCAGATTCTGTCGAAGCACAGGGAATATCACACATGAGCTCAACAAAGACCAAGGATTTCTTTGATGTCGCTTTGGAAAATTCTAGATCAAACTCCTGAAGTATGACTATCTATCGAGAGTACTTGCCCCCGAGCACCTGACGAGTCAGGATGTAATACATAGGGTTCTGGTCTGCCAATACAGTGGTTGTGCGGAGCAAAATGTAGTGATGAAATTTTTGTACAGCAATGACCATGGCCAATGCTAACTTCTCCACATGTGAATATCGAGTTTGAGAATCCATGAGATTCTTACTAGCGTAGTAAATCATGTGTTCCTGACCATTGGGATTTTCCTGCACCAAAACCATGGCGATGGTAGTAGCGGAGGAAGCAATATACAGGAGAAAGTCCTTTGAATAATCCGGGGGGTGTATCATGGGTGAATGAGTCAATGCGTGTTTAAGATTATCAAAGGCACGTTGGGCTTGGTCATCACAGAAGAACGGGGTGTTCTTCTTGAGGAGACGCATATAACCGTGCATTTTCTCGACAAAATTGCATACGAAACGACGAAGAAATTTTTCCTTCCCTTGCAAACTTTGGAGTTCAAGAAGATTAGTTGGGGCTGGTAAAGCTAAAATGGCAGAAATTTTCAAGGGATCAATCTGGATGCCATCTTTAGAGACCACAAAACCTAGCAGACATCCCGTTTCAATGCAAAAAACACATTTATGTAGATTGAGCCGTATATTATAATGACAGCATCTCAAGAATATCTCTCTAAGATGACCAGGGTGGTCCTCTTGTCGCTATGAATGAGTAGGAAGGTTGTCAAGGTACGGTTTAAAAATATGTTTAATATCATGAAACACATAGGACATCGCACAATGGAACATGGCTCCAGCATTTTTCAAGCCAAAAGGTAACTTCTTATATGCAAAGGTTCCCCATGGGAAAATGAATGTCATCTTGTGCTGATCGGTGGGTAATATCTCAATCTGATTATAGCCAGAGAAGCCATCCATAACTGAGAAGATGACACTTCCATCACAGTTGTCAATAATCTGATCGATGTGCGGAGTAGGAAAGTTGTCCTTGGGACAAGCTTTATTCAAATCCCTAAAGTCAATACATACTCTAATAGTGACCTGCTTTTTATTGGCAGGGACACATTCGATACCCATTCCGTCAGGGGTATGGCATAAATGAACCCAGCTTTGAGAAGTTTCTCTATTTTAGCTTTAATAGCTGTAGCCTTTTGAGGATGTACTTGCCTTAGTTTTTTCCTGACAGGTTTGACTGTGGGATAGGTTTTAATCTTGTGGACCACAATGGATGAAGTCCACTTTCCGAGGGTGATGGGGCTAGTGTAGATATGCTACACCCTATTTCCTATGGGAGAGCTCACCTCACTAGAGGTGAGAAGTACAAGAATGACAAGCCACCCCGCAGGTTTGTCTCAACTAGAAGCAATGCGACACTTCTTCGAGAGCCCACTGTTAACAGTGTTACCCAACAAGGAAGGAGGTGGCGGATGTGATTGAACTGGGGAAATATGCAAACTACCTTGCCAGTACGTTCCCATGTGGAAAGTTGCATTTGAACATGATGGGAGCACATGCTTCGGGCAAGGAAGGAGGCATCATACTCGCAATCCACCATAGCAGCCAAGCACGTCAAACTATTACTCAGACTGAATGCAACCGCCAGCACCATGATGTTTATTGTTTATATTTGTAAAACATGGTGATAGCTCCACTCACTGTGCTGTTAACGCATGATAGTGACTTGTAACAATTTTCAAATCGCTAGTCTCAGCATTAGAATAGTATAAATACACTCCCGATAGAGGGAGAAAAGAGTTGGTTGGATTGGGAAACATTATAGGGCTGAGGCTCTCCATTGTAAATAAGATTTGATGCCTGTGTTATGAATAAAATTGCAGAGGAGGAGTTGGTTCTCATGGAAGAGATTCATGTGTCATTTCTTTTCCCAATATGTAGCTTCTTTTATGTGCAATGTGTTTCCTATTTTCACTCCAGTCTGTTGATTTCTTTCATGTATGTAACTTAGTGTATAAAAGTTAGGAATTCATACTCGTTATGCTCCGGCTATTGTTCCAGAAATTTATCAAGTTTCTTCTAAACTTTCATAGAATTCATCTCGCCAGTGCTCCATGTGATGGGATGTTCTCTCTCGTCCTCTGACTGCCCGCTAAATATCTCCTAATTGGGAGATCAATAGCTACCTTTCCTCTATCTGCAACCCCACGCCATTCCTTTCCTTCTGCAAGTATTCCCTACGCAGGTTTTCAACTCCATTGAAAATGGTCCCTTACCCCAATAATCCCACCTCACATCTCACCTTGATACACCTTGTCCCATTCAAGATCCTAGCCCCCTGATTATCCTTGACTAAAAATCTTACGCAGAGTATACTCCGAAGACAAACGAGAGATCCTTCTCTGACTGCGCAGGGCCGGAGGCATAGTCTAAAGTGGTTCTGCTGTTACCCGAGTGCGAGCCTCCCCCCTGCTCAACCTTGGGCCCGACTTTAGTGCTAAAAAACTAGCACCGTTGCCGAGGACAAAATTGAAGATCCTCCCTGGGAAGAATGACAAAGATTTAGTTGATGGTGAACAATTATTGATCAGACATCAAGAAGGTTGAGCACTTTTCACCTGGTGACTCCACTCTTGAAGGATTCAGACTTCAGTGACTTTGCTGGTAATGTGACCCAGAAATCAAATGGCGGAGGAAAGCTGGTAGACTTTGTCTAAAAAATGGACCCCTTATAAAGCTTATAAATGCATGGTGGAAGGTCAAGATACTCGAGTCTGCGTTTCTTCTAGGATGCCTTATCCTATCTTGTAAGTTTGCTCTCATCTTTTCCCAAATTTATCAAAACAACCTTCTGTGGTTTAGCTCATTCTAAATAGAGCTATGAATATATTCCTGTTTATCCTTCCTTACAAACCAAAAGCATTGCATCGTCCTGTACATCTGATTATGGCCTTGATTTTTATCCAGGGGCTCAAGATGTCAAAGGACATGCCTGTGAAATTCATGAAACCTTGGATGATAGCTTAGCTATTGTGCCTAAACTTGTCTCTCCTATTTCTCCAAGCTGATACAGACCACTATAGTTAACCCCCATCCTCCATGACTTTCCTGTGAAATATTACAAGTACCTCCCCAAGTTCGATGGAGAATCCCAAGACTTGAATGTTGAGAAACATTTAGAAACCTTTGAGCATTTCTCTAACCTTTTTGAGATAGATCATGATGATGTATGCATGCAGGATTTCTCCCTATCCTTGTAAGGAGATTCCAAAGTATGGTTCAAACATTTGCAGACTAAGTCCATCAACACTTGGGAAGAGTTTTCTAGCACTTTTTTTAAAGTTTTGGGGTAGGAGAAGGCCATTGGAGCAAAGACTTTTAGAGTTTTATTCCTTGAGGAGGCATGAGGACGAGGCCATATCTAGTTTTAACAGAAGATTCGCAAGCTTTTATTATAACATGCCTAAGGAAGTCCAATCTCTTGAGAACGCTGCAAAGATCTATTATGCAGACACCTTTCCTTCTGACCTTTCCTTGCTTCTTTTGGAGAGAAAATCAACCACCCTACAGCATATGTTCATTGATTGTTTGGAGGTTGTCAAATCAGGACAGTGGTGGTGAAATAAAAGACACATAAAAATTGGTAGGGCCCTACAAGCATAATGGGGAAGTCTTTGGCACATCAAAGCTCTCTCCTGGTATGTAGAAAGATGACTGGCCTGATGCAGGAGTAGGTAGTCCTACAAGATTGTTCTCTAAAAATGGCAACCTGCACCACCCTCGGTCTGCAAAGGATGATTTTAAGAAGGATTTTGGTATGCCTGTGTACGATGAATATGACGAAGAGTAACTACAAAATATACCTAGCGAGCCAGCTGTTGAAACAAAGCCTGCTGATGAAAATAACCAAGATGCAATGCAAAGTCAGAAAATTGAAGTAGGAAAGGATGATAAGGGCATTGGAGGTGATACCCTACCCTTGTGTTATGCCTCTTTTGAATTAATATGAAACATGATTAAGGCCTCCAAGTAAAATTATAAAGAAAAGGAGATGGTGCATGCCAGAAACCTGCATAGGAAAGAAGACGATGAGAAGAAGTGGCCAGAAGCGCCACCTCACACAGGATGAATATGCCTACTCTGTTCCACTGGAGAAGAAGGGGACCTCCCTCTTGAAGCACATCAAGCTCTTATTACATAAATTTCGAGTGGAAAGTAGGATTTTGCACTGAAGAAAGACTCCGTGGGTCCTCTTTTACAATCTTCCAAGTGTCAGCCTGATGAATCTCTAGAAGAAGGAAGCTCTAGATGACTTTCCCATGAGCAGGTGATGGAAAATGCTGGAGGTTTTCATGATTTCTATGACCCCATGGCCAAATATATGGAGGGTCTGGGCAAAGGCAGTGATTGGTTGCATCCCTACTTTGAAGATCAGTTTGTTTATCATTTAATTCTCCCATTATCTATTTCATTTATGTCCATCAAGCACAATGAAAGAACAAAACTATTAGGTAAATTGATTAATTGGATTCATTGGAAGTCTGATTTCACTTAATCATATTTTTGTACAAAGTTAGATAGAGTAGGTAGGAAAAAATAAGGTCGGCATTTATTGAGCATTTCCTTCATTACTATTTCAGTTTGTTTTCATTTTCAGTTACAAGCACAGGTTTATAGTCACCAGCATGATTTGAAAGAGTGGCATGAATTTGTTGAAGTAGTAACTCAGAGCAAAATGGAGATGTCAAAGAAATATTGAAGGAAGCCCAATAGTTTTGGCACTTGGTCTACAGGGGTTCTTTGCTACCTCACTGGGAGGATAGCATCCCTTGTGGAGACAGTTGTTAACACTCTATTTTTAACAGTTTATTTGAGAGCCTTATAGGAGTTCGATGAGAGTCCCATCCCTGCGAAATTCATGTGAATTCCCCTTCAGGTTATCAGAAGTGCAAGGAAAAGGAGAAAATGAAAGGTGTGTTGAAAGCATTGGGAGAGAATCAAAATCAAAGGTTGAGATTGATCAGAGGTGGATCAATGGCTCCAAACCATTTCACATGAGCAGACATGCTCGACCAAAGCCGCATTTCCAAATTGTGAAATGTGTTAAAGGTCAAAAATATCCTACAGTAAAGAAGGGATCTAATTTAGATCTACATATTCAATCAATTTCGCAATCCATACTTGTGCGGGTGAAGCCACAATTTCAAATCGTGAAAGAGGGGTAGTGGTCGCAAAGATCAATGGCCACGATAAGAAAGGAAAGAAATCTATGGCCATGGTTTATTTTGCAGAGTGGACTAGCATGAATGAATGCCAAGGCTTCTCATTGTGAAAGACAATGGGGCCCACTCAGATCTATGGCTGCATGAAGGGTCAGTCACGATCGATGGTTGAGAACATGTCACGATCTACAACTGCCCGCAGCATTCAAAGGAGAGAAGTTGGTGGCAGAAAGAATGGAACATGGATGGTAGAAGTGAAATATTCCTTGGATCGCATGGCTGAGAAGACTCCCAGGGTATAGGTTTCACATCTAGTGTGGATATCACACCGGGGGAGATGTTCATGCATGTAATCTACATCCTTGCAGATGGGCCAATTTCTCCGATGCCATTTGTAGCACGTGTAACGATGGAATCATCCCTTTGGTAGAGTCATGTCATGATAGGTGGATTTTTGTGTGAGTTGGCTTGTGGAAGTAATGAAAGTAATCAGTGAATCGGCCACTCACACAAGGAAAATCCAGCATGACGCAGGAGACCATTCCGTTTTCTACTTTAAAAGAGCAAGGAAACATGGGAGCTTTCAATTCATGAACTTTGTGGCATGGATCTATTATACCAGATGGTGTCCACAAATGCTTCCCACAGTAGATGGTAAGGTGCCACAACCGATGAAAATAACTAAATAGATCCCCAGCAAGTAAAATATCACTCTCCTCGTGCCCTCACACATGTTGATACCAAATACAGTCGATGACAGAGTGTGCACGAATGATGACCAGTAATTTCTAGAGTTAGTCTCGAAGCCTTATATATACTACTTCTGGAGCCATGGGAGTGAATTAACATATCTCTAGAACCTGAGTTTTACTTCTCCATGAATCTTCAAAGGCCCAAAGAGTTTGATGATGAAGACCCGGTTTGAGAAGCTTTCCCATCTGGGGGTGTTGATGGTTGGTAGGAAGCTTCCACACTCACCCGTCACCTTGGTATTGCATGCTGAGAACAACACCAACCATCGAGGTCCAGATGTGATACCCGTGCCCCCAATGATGTGTGGCCTGGACAGTTACTCCCCGTAAGTGTTTTTCCAGGAACCCCTGATAGCATCACGCACACCAAATCCTCCGCAGAAGGGAACAGTCATTGACTATTCCCTGTATATGCATTTGTTCGGATGGGAGCGTCAAGGGTTTAAAGCCCCAACAGCCCTATTTGTGAAGTCCACTTTTCGAGGGTGATGGGGCTGGTGTAGATATGCTACACCCTATTTCCTATGGGAGAGCTCACCTCACTAGAGGTGAGAAGTACAAGAATTACAAGCCACCCCACAGGTTTGTCTCAACCAAAAGCAATGCAACCCTTCTTCCAGAGCCCATGGCTAATAGTGTTACCCGGTGAGGAAGGAGGTGGCGGATGTGATTGAACAGGGGAAAGATGCAAACTACCTTTCCAGTGCGTGCCCATGCAGAAAGCTGCATTGGAACACGATGGGAGCACATGCTTTGGGCAAGGAAGGAGGAATCATACTCTCAATCCGCCATAGCAGCCAAGCACGTCAAACTGTTACTCAAGCCTAATGCGACCACCAGCGCCATGATGTTTATTGTTTATATTTGTAAAACATGGTGATAGTTCCACTCACTGTGTTGTTAACGCATGATAGTGACTTGTTACAATTTTCAAATCGGCATTCTCAGCATTAGAATAGTATAAATACACTCCCGATAGAGGGAGAAAAGAGTTGGTTGGATTGGGAAGCATTCTAGGGATGAGGCTCTCCATTGTAAATAAGATTTGATGTCTATGTTATGAATAAAATTGTAGAGGAGGAGTTGTTTCTCATGGCAGAGATTCATGTGTCGTTTCTTTTCCCAATATGTAGCTTCTTTTACGTGCAATGTGTTTCCTATTTTCACTCCAGTCTGTTGATTGCTTTCATGTCTACAACTTAGTGTATAGAAGTTAGGAATTCATACTCGTTATGCTCTAGTTGTTGTTCCAAACATTTATCAAGTTTATTCTAAAGTTGCATGGAATTCATCTCACTGGTGCTCCATGTGATGGGATGTTCTCTCTCGTCCTCCGACCGCCCGCTAAATATCTCCTGATTGGGAGATTAGCAGCTGCCCTGCCTCTATCTGCAACCCCACGCCATTCCTTTCCTTATGCAAGTATTCCCTATGCAGGTTTTTGACCACATTTCCAATGGTCCCTTACCTCGATAATCCCACCTCACATCTCACCTTGATACACCTTGTCCCATTTAGGATACTGGCCCCATGATTATCCTTGACTGAAAATCTTACCGGAGTAGACTCCGAAGACAAACAAGGGATCCCTCTTTGATTGCGCAAGGCTGTAGGTGTAGTCTAAAGTTGTTCTACTATTACCCGGGAGCGAGCCTCCCCCTGCTCGACCTTGGGGCCCAATTTCGGTGCTAACAGTGCCTAAGCGAGATCTTAAACTACATTATAAATTTAAGGAGCTCAGGCATTAGGGTTAAATACGGCCTTTCGAAGAGTACTCTTGGGTGGATGCAAAATCATGTCGAGAGTAGGATTCTCAATGGATAGGGGAACAGTAGACGAGGATTCAGGACAACTAGTAGAGGGAGATTTCCCTAAAGAAGGATGATCTTCTTTCTTGTCTACGAGTTTGTCATAATTCTAACTTCGAGTTTACAGATTAATGGTATCTGAGGACATCATACAAATTTCCTTTAATGAACTAAAGTTACCCTGATTAGACATGTGGTCTATTAGTTGTTGCTGAGAAGGAAAAGGATTCATGCGTACTACGGGTGCAGGGTTTGATTTCAGAAATTGGGAGATTTCATCCTGACGAGGACACTCTTTTGAGAAATCGTCACCTCCGCATAGCAGACATGGATATTTTTCCGTTGTTTTCCCTTTATCTTTATCACTGTTGGTTGGTTTTGGATTCTCCTGTTGGTTTCTGGGTTTTTTATTCTTGTTTTTACCTTTCTTTTTATTGTTGCCCAAGGTTTGAGTACTTTGAATGGAATTGACCTCGGCAGAAACCTTAGGAGTCGAAGGAGTAGGGGTGGCAGTCTGGGGTTGCTTGGCAGGTTTTGCTGCTGACGGGGATTGGATTGAACCAACAATCCCATCAATAGGTACTTCTATTGGTGGCTTAGCGGAATTGGTGCTTGGGCGAGGAGCTTTAGGAATCAAGTCATAAAGAGTTCCAGACTAGGAATAGACCAAGTCTAGATACTGGGCTCGACTAATAGCCTTCTCTTCATGGCACCACCCATAGCCACATCTCGGGAAATTGGAGGCAACAAAGATTTGGTAAAGCAATCATCTAATAATTGATCTGGAATAGGGGCCCTAATAAGCCTTCTCCACCTTCTCCACTCATGGATATGATCGGATATGTGAGTGGATTTGTTCCTTCATAGAGAGGTTAAGAGATCAGTACCCGTTTCATAATGGATAGGTAGCTGAAAGTGTGTAAGAAACACGGTTGCCAATGAGCCAAAATTCACAAACGAATGTTGTGGGAGTTCAATGTACCACTTCACAGCTATACCGGTCAAATTTCACTAAAAGATTCGTAACCGAACTGAATCATTCATGAGGTATTTTGAAGAAAACCACAAATGGAATGTCATGACATAGTTTTTCAGATCATCTCCCTGCTTCCCATCGAACTTTGGGATGTCCGATGGTAACTTTACTGGAATGGGAGGCCATAAGGGATTGTGTCGAATGGGGTCATTAATCAACTTGTACAAGTCAGGTAATTCCAAAGTTGCTAGGAAAGGTAATTGATGGTCAGGTTGCACATACTAGTAATATTGATATGGTACATAATTACCAGTAGGACCGTAAGCGGACCATAGACAGGTTGTTGTGAGGAAGAACTAATGGAAAATATGCCTATAGGGGGTTGATTTCTGGGATCAGGATTGTTAGGAGCACTAGGGACTTTGGGAGGAGGACCAGTAGGGCCCCTGGGACCACCTGGACCATCAGTACCGCTAGGAGGCAGACCACCAGACCCTCTAGGGCCACTAGGAGGTAAACCTCCAGAGCCTCCGGAACCACTAGTAGGAGGGCCACTAGACCCTCCAGGGCCATTAGGGGGAAAGCCACCAAGTCCCCTGGGACCACCAAGACCATTAGGACCATAAGGAGGAAAGCCACCAGGCCCTCCAGGACCATTAGGCCCCCAGGGGGAGGACCACCATGAGGAGGTCCTTCGACACCTCTCGCAGTATGTATGGGTATCCCTCCCATAACTGGCATGTAACACCAGTTAAGCTGCCCCCATGGCATGAAATTATTACTAGGGTATGGAATTCTAGTAGAAGGCATTCCTATAGGATTAGGGAGATAATTAATGTTCCCTACAAGTATTTGATAACCATAACCTCTAGAAGATTGAATGGTCACAGGTTGTGCCCCAAGCGTTGACCTGAACTAGATGGGGGATTAACCACATTAGTATGGGTGGGAGGGACATAAATTGTAGATGGTTCTATATTAGAGGTCTGTCCTTGACTAGGTACAATTCCGGTGCCAGATAACGTAGGTCGTGTCAGGGGTTTCCCCCTGACACTAGAAGGTAATGACGAAATGGGAATTGAAGGTTGGGTCCCAGGTGCAGAATACTTGGGAAGATTGGGGACAAACATAACATAGGAGGAAGTGGGGTTGGTAGTTTTACTTGGGTTGTGTGGTGCTACTATGCAATCTATAATCAGTTCAATGGGTCTCATAGAATCGGCAAGTGAATGGTATCACACAGGAATAGCTGTGGAACTTGATGGTGGTGTGCCCAATATGTCATCTGTTTTTATTTCAATCTCCTGAGCATGAAGAATGGTTGTGTGGTATTGTCTACGTTCTTCTTCATCTAGAGAAACTTCTCCAAGAGAGTTTAAACGGGTTCCAAATGAGGCAATGGCCTGTCCTATAGAGGTATCCCAAAATGGAGCATCAGGACCATAATCCAGTTGGGTAGTATCATCAACATGACCTTCTATGGGAGAATGGAATGAGGTATTTCCCTGAGAAGGTTGTTGGACCAAGGGAGGCAAGTGTGAAGAATATGGTCCTCCACTTTCTGCAACCACATTATCTCCCACTTGGGAGGTGTAGCAGCTCCTTGGTTGATAGCTCCATTGGATTTTCTCTTGAACCAGGAATAAAATTGTGTGGCAAGCATCGTACTCTTCTAGACTCTCTTAACTCAGCTAGTTTATATAGTTCCTATCTAACCTAGGGTCTGAAACACTAGAAAATACACCCAAAAAATTTCCTACTCAAGATATACGTCAAACAAGCACACTTAAAATGATAGGAGGAGTTCAGATAGTCTGGTCTCTCACCAGGATTGTCAAGAAGGTGCCACTCATGATATACCTCTAGGGTACGTGCATAGTAATCTCCCCGAATACTGTTTTCGGTGTATGGATCCAAGCAAGATGGCCAAAGGGCTTTTCTTAGATGGATAAGGTATCCTAGTGGGGTCTCCCGATATACTCAAGGTATGTGGGAGCTCAAATCGGTAGTAGTGTTGTCTAATGCATAACCGTACACAAAGGGCCTTCCGATATACAAACAAGTACGTGAAGTACCTTTCTATATGCCTCAAGGGTATGTGAAAGGCTGTTTGATATACCGATGGTATGTGGAAGAACCGCGTGAGTCCTGGGATGTAATGTTGACAAATAACAACAGATCCTATGCTTAATGATGCCCGAACACGTCTCTAACCTATCACTCCAATTGCTATGTAAATTTTAACCTATAAATACCATTAATTTTAAAGTGGAAGGTTAGGTGAATGCATGGTGTTTTGGCAGAAAAAGTAAAACCATGCAATATGCGTATGCAAATATTTCACTTTACTGTTCAGTATGCCTACTTACAGGAGGGAAAGAGGGTATTTTATTTTTTTCCAAAACCAAAAATATTTCCAAACAACAAACTTGAACACAAAATAAAAGACAAGCAACACTTTCCAAACCGATTTCTTTTTTCTGAAAGCAATAAGAAGGGGAAGAATATCTTTTCCTAAAAGAAAAACAAGAAGCACACTACATGCATATGCACTCTATTTTTCAATTTTTCTTAAAACACAGGCAAATCTAACTTAAAACTACTATATTTCTATTTTGATGAGATAGTACTAAATGCATAGGAGACAAAAGAACATAAAGAGCCTGAAAGCTTGTGAGGCCAATCAGAGATCCAATGTCTAATGCTCGATAATGGTAACCTAATCTCAATAATAATAAAAAGGAGGAAAAAGAAGCTCTCTATGCAAACAAGAAATGAAACTTAGACGCTAATAGAATGTCTTTCTTTCAGTCTATGTAACAGAGATGAAAAGAGATCTTAATAACACCCTGAGCTTTTCAAAAAACAAGAAGTACTTTCATAAACACAACCAACGAGCACAAAAGTGAATGAACAATCAATAAGCCTAATCTAGCTTTTGAATTTTCCAATCAAACCAATCTTTAACCATAAAATTTCAAACCACAAGCATCAGATTCTAACACACAAGCCTGACAATGCAGGGCTGAAAGCAAATCAACTCAATTGTTTTGAAAAAAATGAGAAAAAAGAGGTCTTGGAATGATGCCTACCTAGCACCGTGCTGCACGGGTCTCGATAGAGAGGTTTTGGACTAGCACTGCTTCTCGCCAATAAGACTCAGGCGGTGGCACCATGTGCTGCTAATTGGGTTCAGGCGGTGGCACTACTTCTCACCAACTATATAAGCGCGGTTCCCTATTTAAATCCAAAACACCAAGGTTAACGACAGATCAAGTCAAAAAAATATCATATCAAGGTAAAAAATGATAGATTGAGAATAAAAAAAGAGCATAAAAGGTTGAAATAATTTATATCTAGACAGATTTGGAAGTTTCAAACCAAAATCCACTAAGTCAGATATCAGATCCGACTAAGGAGAGTTGGAGGAGCCTGGATTCAGACAAGAATTGAAGAACTTAGGAAGATCAGATCAACTGATACGTATATTCATTCCCTAGTAGAGTCGCCAGATTTGTAATCAAGAATATTTCACCTTCTACAGACAAAAGTTGTTCCTCTAGTCTGAATGGTTTAGATCCAGAACAAATGAGTGAATGACAAAGGATGAAGACCCTCCCTGGATGTTGTAGATACTTGGAATGTTGCTTCGATAGTGAAACTATGTAGCTGCAATTAGATCAAACATGCAAATGTATCAAAGCTACTAGAACATAATCTATTTATCCATGTCAGTGACTAAGGAATCTGACAACATTTACATGCGAAATCAAAACAACAGTAATGTGGGATGGAAATCAGCTTTGTATTAAGATGAATGGAGAATTTTACAACCAATTAAGCCTTAGTGTTGACGTGCATCTCCATGAAACCAACACTTCATCCCCATAAGCTCCAACTTTTCTCTCTATGCTCTCAAATGGCTTGGGCCAAGTGGTCAATCCAACAGCATAAAAATATCTCTAAAGTTCTCCCCCTCAACCATGGACATGAGCCTGTATTTATAAGGCTCAATGGATAGGAATGCTTAAGAAATTTGTGGATGAGGTGGCATCCAAGATCCTATGATGGGGGATCTCGAACTCAACTCACCCATAATGTTAGGGATAAGAGAGGACACGATGCTCATGATCTAGAAGCCTCGAGAAACCGCTGTTTTTCCCATTTTACGCAAGGTACCATTTTTTTCCTCTTATGATAGAGCGGTTCAGGTTAAAAATGCTTATGGACCAAAGGCTATAAGCGGTGGCACCACTTATGGTAAACAAGATATAGCCGGTGTGAGCAAGGTACCGCTCATGGTTAACAGGGAAAGCACGGTGCTGAGTATTTTCATGAAAGATTGACAAACTACATGGTTTTTCTCTCCAAGTGCTGGGATTAAGGACAAATATGTAAGTCAAGTATCTTATCACATAGTGGTGACAGGATTTTGGTATAACATATTGTTCTCGATGGGGAACAATGGAATTATCTCATGAGGGACAAAATTAATGTTCCTTGCTTTAAATTTGTGGACAACATCCCAAACATAAGTAGAGTCCACTGCACATCTTATAATAATTTTATTGCACATAAAAAACTTGATAATTAAAGGAATGAGACCTAGGAAACCATAGCAGGTCACAGTTCAACCCAGGAAGCTCAAGAGGCATCACAAAGTGCCCAAGAAGAAAAAAGAGAGGTCAAGACCTAGATCTAATAGTCCACAAGGTCATAGTTCATTTCTATCAACCTCAACAGGGTCACAACTGAGCTCATGCTGCCAAACAAATATCATAGCTCTGTCAAATAACACACAGAGATTATGACCATGTTTTATCAGAGGTCACAAATCAGTTTAAATAGCCCTAGAGGTCATTTTTTTTCCTAGAAGAGATAACACATTATTCCAAGTAGCCCTAGCAGGTTGAGAGGAGGTTATGATTTTCTCATAAGCAGTAGCAACAACAAGGCTAGGAAGCATCTCAATGAAACAGATTTTTAGCATCAGCAAGATAAACCAGATAGCATCATCAAACCCTAAATGTAAAGGAAATGAGAAGCAACACACCCTAATCAAACCCTAGACATGACGGTAAGGAATCAAACCCTAGAAATCAAGTCAAGGAGCAACAACACACCCAAGGAGTAGAAGGACACCTTAATCAAGCTTCTTCAGTGAATCCTACCTCAAGTTATCTTCATTCATTCCAATTTTGAATCATGGGAATAGGTCATGTGTTTGACTCCTGGTGTATCCACTTTTCGACATGGTATCAAAGTTACACATTTCAAATCATGGGGATATGTCATGTGTTTGACTCCTAGTGCACCTACTTTTCAATATGGTATCAAAGCTAGGTATTGAGGATAATTGGTGTGGGTTTGCAAATACAATGGAATCGACATTTAGTTGTTTGAATTATTCAATTTGAATTACATTTAGATCAAATGAAAAGTAGAATTCTATAGTCATCGACTTGTCATTCAATGCTTCAAGGTTGATCATGCATCAACATTGCATTCATATCAAATGACATATACAAGTCTATAGTCCTTGGTTTGGAATTTGATGCTTTAAGGTCCATCATGCATCAAATCTCCAACTTAATAGGTTCTTGTGTGTTCCTGATGTGGGTTTAAGTATATTATCAACATATTCAGCCTATATAGTATATATATATCACAACCTATATAGTATCTATTACTGTTTTGTACAATTCCTATCATTTTCCTTCGCAACTACCATCCTCCACATTTGGACAAATTTCACCACCCTATCTCAGCATGCCTAGCACACACTAACCTTAGGCTGTAATATTCCAAACTAGATTTGGTATAGATTATTGAGTTTGTTCTTTTGTTTTGGTTGATGACTCTTGACACTTCTTTGTTCAATGCATTCCTTAACCTTTGTTTTGTTTGTAAATTACATGATAGTTCAGAATAAGCTTGGAGGAGCTTTCTGAGCTATCAGAATTTGAGAAAAACTGGCACTGCATCCCTTGATGTTGAGAAAAGTATCTTTGGGGTAGGGTATAGTTCAAAATAAGCTTGGAGGATATTTTTGAGGTATGGGAATTTGAGAAAAGCTGGGACTGCATCCCTCGATGTTGACACAAGTATCTTTGAGGCCCGCGTGCCCATTTTTTAGACAAAGTAGTAAAATGTAATTGTGATGTAATTTCAATGGTAATTTATTCTTGTATATTGAGGGAGATATTATTTGTGAAATCACTTATTTATTTGTTAATTTTTAATATCTGTTCTTTTCATATTTGTGAATTCCCTACAGCTTGAGTGTATGCATCACTGTTGCTGGCTATGGGTGTCTATTGTTGTTTTAGGGTCTGAAACCGTCCAAAAAGTGCCCATATTTCACACAATTGTTGTTTCCATGCCAGACTTGAACAAAGGTTATTGTTTATCACTTTTTTAGCGATGAAATATGCCAATATGTATTTAGAATTTGTGTGTCTTTGTAGGGGTCATTTTCATCTCCTTTTCACTGCCAAACATGTTGTTTAAGCTCAGAACATGCTGATTCAAGGAGTTTTTATTATTGATCTGCCTCCAACAACCACACAGAACTATTGTCCAAGGACTTCAGATGTCCCATAGTGCTCAGAATTTCTCCATATGTGCCTAGAAGTGACTTTTGAGGATTCTCCTTGCTGTTCTAGGGCACGCAATGCACCCATATTTGATATTAGTGCTATTACAAGGTCTAAGGCATGGCTGCAATATGCTAAGATTATCCCAAAACCTTTTCTTACTACTGCATGAAGGTAGAATGAAGTCCAAATATCCTTAGATGTGCTTCAAACAATGATGTGTTCCATGAACATTAATCTACAACATCATATCTAGGGCATCATCAGAGTACCAAAGAACAACTAAGAGAAACCTCAACATGACATGTCACCCCCTCAAGAGTATCGTCAAAATCACATGTGGACACCCATACAAAATGGAGGGTGACAAGGGTTAATATGATGCATGTGGTGCAGAAAAAAATAGTACAGAGTACTAAGAAATGCATCCAAAAATAAGTTCGTGTGTCAAACATTTATGACAATATTTAGCAGGTGTTTAGACATATGGATATGGATAATGTCGATCATCTTCCAAACCTTGTATACTCAAAAGAGTTTCAAAAATTTTCAAACCTTTCTTGTACATGGGTCATTAGATAAATGGCTTGTTATCCCCATCATTTCTAGTCAAGAATATTTACATTCAATAAATTAATATTTCCCTACTTTTTAGGGCACCTGTAATTCAGAGGAATCATTTTCAAATAAGTGTATTATGCTGAAAACAGAGCTCTTGAATATTGGTCCAATTTAACTACATAATCTATTGCAAGACCACACAGAGAAATATCTTCTAACAAGTATGGACATGCAACCCTTGATAGTAAAGTACATGTATCTCTCAACTCTATCATTTTCCATTAATCTTAAACCTTAACCTGTAGTAAGTAGTAATATTCTACTACAGAAAATATGGTATTGCATTCATTTAGGCAGGGATATCCCTGGATATTGCATGACCCTTATACCTTTCCATATAAACTGGAATGGAGGCATTGAAGGATTTCATGCCAATTACAATGTAGTTTATATGTAGTTTCATTGGCATTACAGTCATCGAAGGAGCTGAATGGGTTAGAGCAATCCAAGTCTATAGACTTGAGGAGCCCAAACACCAATAGGAATGGAAATGCTTCTGACTATGAAAAAAATATTGATTACTTACTTCCAGTCTATTAAAGAGCAGAGGATGAGCAACTTATTTCAATCCTTGCTTTCTCTGTGGTTCTGATAACTGTTATAAAAAGGTCCCTACATCTGTATTATGGGGATACTTTGCTTAAATGGAAATAGAGAATTTACGAGGGAATTAGTTTTGGGAGAGATTTATTTTTATTCTTTATTGCATGATCAAGGAGATCTAAATCAATCCCTAATTTCTATGTGAGATTTTATAGCTAGTCTAAAGATTGAGCATATTATAGGAAACTTCTTAACTAAATATTGATGGGGGGCTAAAGCTCTCAAAGTGGCAATTCATGCCTGCAAGGTGCTTGAGGATGTTCATGCATCATTTGTTGAAACAATGTTGTTCAAGACCATTGCTGAGTTTACACCATTTCAGATCCTTTACCTACTGGTATGCTTCGGTGTAACATGGATACCAATACCAGGGAAACCTCTCCCTGCCCAATTATTTTTGTTAATACCCATCAGGTAGCATATTCTTTTGAAGCTATTTGAACCTGAGCATCTAAGTGAGCTACATGCAATTGAGTATGAGGAGAATGAAGCCCTAACTCATCACCCGTGTAGCTTCATATCGAGCGTATGTGCCGAATGAAACATAGTTTCTATAGATTGCATCAGCCTATTTAGCTACTTGGTTTTTTGGCTTATTTTGGTGGACAATTTCTGTAGGGTTGAAATCAATGATTGAAGTTTAGTATTTTTAATTTTTACATCTTGATGTTACCTTTCTGTAAATAGATGAGCCCGAGGCAAATATTGTAGATAGAATGGAAGAGATTGATTATGCCGAGAATTTGGATGAAGTAACCACTAGAAGTTGAGGTGAGTTGAAGCACCGGCCTGTAAAATTTAGAATTATTGCTGAATCTCTTTGGAACAAGTCTAATTTGGGTTATGTTTTGATTAAAAAATCTACTACATGTTTTTAGGAAATGCCTTACTAAGTATTTCTCAAGAAATGTCTTCCAAAGAGTGTGGTTTAAAAATTTGGCGATTTGGGTTATAATACACTAATAATACACTAGATACTATTTTCGAAAAAATTCTGTTAAATTTTTTTAATACAGTTGCAAAGTTTTGGAATTTTGGGAAACTCCAAGAGTTTGAGAATCATGAATCAATAGTAAATTTTTAAATATCATAATTCTAAAAATGGACAATTTTTTTTTTATGTAAACAAATATCTAATTTAACTTCACTTTTTTAATGTGAATAGATATGTAATTTAACCATTTAATAATTTAGGGACACCTTTTAATATATATAGATCTTAAGAATGGACAATTCTTAGGTAAACATGGTTCTGCAATAGCTAAGATTATACATGTAAGGACAGTTTGAATTCCGTTGATGGATTCTTCTTATATGTCTTCTTTATGGCAAGTTCAGATTGATGATCAGAGTCAAGTGATCTAGATATGAATGAAAAAATTACCTTTCCATGTAAGGCTTCAAAGTCATATAGGGAAACAACTTTGAATGGCATTTTCAAGCTAGATTAGTGAATGTAGTATATATTATATATATATGAATGAAAAAATTACCTTTCCATGTAGGGAAACACTTTTGAAGGAAATTTTCAAGCTAGATTAGTGGAGGCAGTAAGTATATATATATATTATATTATATTGTTACATAAACACCTTTCACTAAAATTATTATGAGATAAAGCAAGGTCAACCAATATAAATTAGTTGTCTTCTAAAATTTTCTCCTACAAAATAGGGCTATTATTCAAATTTTTATCTAATAAAAGGATAATGGTTTTCAAGAAAAAATACCATATCATCCAAGGAAGAACTTCAATTTCTAATCCCAGTTATGACCATGCACGAAAATATATGACAAGGTTGATGTTTAGTAAATAAAACGACTGGCAAAGTTCGTGTGCCTAGATATTTTTTTACTGTTGGGGACCATTTGAAAGATTGATTCATTCCAAAAGAGGGTAAATGATATATGATATTTTTATAGTGGGAAGTATACCTCATGTGAAACATTAAATCAAGTTCAACTCTGGTTTTTATAACGAGGATGGAACATCACATAATGTTGTTTAATATTTAATAGTATAGCAATATAATATAATTATGAATCAACTAAATGTGAAACCATTTATTAAACTATTTATTAGTCAACTAAAACTTTTAGTTGGTCTATAAAATAAAGAAGGTTCGATGTTGTTTAATAGTATAGTAATATAATTTAATTATGAATCAACTAAATGTGAAATGATTTATTAGTCACTTTTAGTTGGTGTGTAAAATAATAATGATTTTATTTTAGATGGAACAACATGGTAAAATAAAGATGGTTCCATGTTGTTTAATAGTATAGTAATATAATTTAATTATGAATCAAGTAAATGTGAAATGATTTATTAGTCACTTTTAGTTGGTATGTCAAATAAATATGATTTTACTTTAGATGGAACAACATGGTTTAAAGTATGTTTTAGGTGTTAGACTAAATTGTGAATTTAAAATAAATTATTATTATTGTTGTTGTTGTTGTTGTATAATTATTTACCGAGTAAAGGTTATAGGCATGAGTTGTTAAAGATTAACTTTCATATGATGCTATTCAAAACATAACAAAAAAAAGATTAAAATTATGAAAATTGAAATTTTCAAATGGTAATATAAATTTGAAAAAACTTTACCCAAAAGCTAATGTAGGAATAGAGAAGCAACTAATGAAAATACTTTATTCAAACCAAATAGACCAATTTCATATATGTTTAAGGCAAGAAAAATGAGATAATAAAGAGACATATATGTCTTAGGCTGTATTGATTGTAATAAATGAAATAAATGATAAAAGGTCATTTGAAGCTATTGCAAGACATCCACACAAGAAGAGGAGATTTTATAGTTGTAGAAACTATTCCAAGATGCCATAATATAGGTGTCTTTGACTTGGTATCATGGACACACATATAACATGTCCCACAAAATAATAATGGAAGGTCCATGAAGCAAACATATCCACCATACATCCAATCACCATTAAGTTAGTTGGAGATACCACTTCATTAACATTGTCTCCATGGACATACAAATCACAGCATGTTGAGACGTATATGCAGTCATGTACCAACCGTCACAACAAATGTTGGATAATTCCTAGTATGTAGGGTACATAATAGGCATAGAAGACATTACCAAATACCATAATATGCACATCCACACAACACATCTCGCAAAGGAGGATGTAAATATCGAGCGAGTAAAGATACTCACCCTACATCCAATCAACTATTATGTTTGTAGAAAAGATCACTCCATTTTAGATGACACCTTGGCATATGATCATGGTATGCTAGGACAAGGACCTTCCCTTACATCTAGTTTGATATAGGTCATATGAAGAGGAGATTTTATAGTCGTAGAAGTTATTCCAAGGTACCATGAGAAAATAAAAAATAAAAAAAATAGTGTCCACTTTCTAGTAGAAATTGATAGCTATCAATTGTGATGTCAACCACTATGTAATGTACTAGGTTCCTACTCCCTTGAGAAATGGGGCATTTACCTATACACAATTTCTCAATATAAATAACAATGATGAAAACACTATTCCATAACTTGAATTTTGTTAATGTCTCAATAGGAGTATTAAAATGAGATCCTTTAGAAATAGAATAATCATGGAACTTTCCAAAATATTTAAGTTATAATGAAAGAAATAATGCTTGGCTAAAAACCGCAATTGCATGCCATGTGATAATAGTCACATAGAAGTCCAAGATGTATAGTTGAAAAACCATTATGGAGAAGAACCCATTTCAAATTGTTATATTTCATGAATCTCAAGGTACCATGGCACACTATCATGTAATCAACCATTGATGGTTGTTCAACATTGATCGTTGTTTGATGTCCATTTTTTTAAGTTACAAATTTCTTCCACTGTTGTCAACTGAGGTGATATTTGCTGCACATCTCTCACATGAAGGTAGACCATTTTTGGTATAATGATGTCTCTTGTGACTATGATCAGGGGTTTAATTAATAAATTATTTGAATAAGATGGAGAAGATGTCATATTATTCTCATGTTGGTCACATTGAATGCAAAACCTTGGTTTTCTTTAGCCCATGCATGTAAGCTGAAAATGTAATTTTCCTAGCCATCTTAAGTATTGTATATGTAATTAGTGTAAACTAGTATTGGAATGTTTAGGAAGACATATGTACATGCATCCACCAACAATTGTATACAGATTAAAATATATTAAAACGTTTTAGGCACAAGCTCTGTATTCACATGTGTAGCATTTGATAGGAAACATGATGTCCAAATAGTTCATTTGTTTGTGGGAATGAAGGGATAGGTCTTTGCAACCCATTTCCATAGGATATCAGTTCTATCAACTGCAATGCAGCCAAAGTGGAAGGAAATTTCTTATATTTTTGGAAAGATCCAACGCCTTAGTCTAATACCAATCTTGACCAAAACTAATTCGAGTGTTAAGATGCTAAAACAACCCTTTTTCAGTTTTGTTTTTGCAACTTTCTTTTCAACAGACATGCATATGGTCAAAGCTAATCATGTCATTAGTTAATTCCCTTCAATCTTTAAAAATAGTTGCTAAAAGATAAAATATATGGTATCATACATCTACCTAAGACCAACCCATTATTGATGAGGAACTCCTAGCTTGTAAATTCATCAAGAAGTTGAGAAAATATCATCAATGAAGAACATGTGAGACTCTTCTTAAGGGACTTTAAATCATTTTTCCTCAAACTAAATGTTATAGAACCCTTTTTCACCTCAATACCAACCCCATTTTCAACTTACATCTTTCAAGACTACAAACCATTTTTCCAAAACCCAGGTTGGCAATAATAATATGTTGAACTTCCTTTCTTAAACTTATTCTCTATAAATGCACAAAGAGATCTTGTATTTCATCAATAGGAAATTATACAACAATAGATATGTTGTTCATCATAATTTCCCTGGTAGCCATCATAATTCCTATAGGATAGATGTCACCTCTTGGAGTATTTGACCAGGAAAAAGAATTATGCATAGATATTGAAAAGTCCATTTGTTGCTTCTTTGACAACCACAAATTCTTCATGGTTTACTAACTTTTTCATGGTTTTTGCAAATTCAATCCGTTGAGTTTCCTTTTCCCACGAATTGGTGGTCTGATCATTACACCTGTTCCATACTCTTCATCCTAACCATGTGGTGAAGGATTTTATTGAGTATTCACAAGCCCTTGCATCCAAAATCATGCACAAAGAATTCATTAAATGGGGAATTGGTGGAATTGCAAGATATTCCTTTTTATGGGGAAGTGAGGTTTTCTTACATGGTTTTTTTATATTAGATTTGTTAAACCCTAAAGCAAACAAGAACATAAATAAATGTATATATTTCACAATATTGTTGAACCCTAAAACCAACAATAACAAATATAAGTGTAGTTCATCACTCTCTCAGAGTTATCTATATTGAAAAAAGTTTGCACCAAGCCTTCTCTCTTCAAAAATCATGGCATGCAGGTGGGGAAAACCACATCAAGAATGATACCTTGGTGCACGGATTAACAATCCATCAAATTCACCAATGAATCAATTCCAATTGGTACCTTTGGATAAAACTTGACAGTGTTTATATGTGTTTTGTCACAACCCCAAAGCTTGATGCTGCTAACATGCAACACTACCCGACTTTGGATACAAAGGCTTGGAAACACAAGATTACTCCACTCTTACTCAATGTATCCCTATAGCCACAGATCCATGCAACCTTGGAGTTGATGGTTAAACTTTGCAAACCTCTGAAATAATTCCTATTTAGTGATTACGAAAGGAACATGATCTCTGTGATGTTGATCATTGTGGGTGAAGTAATGTGCATCCACGATATGCATTGAAAGTAGCAAGGTGCATTGTAGATTGCATGTGGGGTATCATGTCAATATACTAGGTACAAATATAAATGGGTATAAAAATGTAAATGAAAAAATGGATACATGTAATATATAGTGAAAATAGGGTTTTTTTAAAATTCAGAAGGCATATTGGGAGGGGGTTTAAAAAAATAATTTTGGGAGGTATTTTCCAATATTTATTGAAATTATGGGTATTGTTTCATATGCCACAAACGAACGTGCTATGACATGGTTTCACTAAGTGAATAGCCCATGGGAATCATACACCATGATCCCTAGACTTAATGACATTTCTTCATTAAGGTCAAATAGGTAGATGGTAAGGTGTACTAGGATAGGAAACTCTAAACATCCGTGCATGTTGTATTTCCCTTGTATAACATGGTAGTTCTTCAGTACTTGATGAGAATAGAGAAATTTGAAATTTCATTTAATTGCTTATAAATAAGTCAAATGAGATCAATATTTTTCTCGATTCGTTTTCACTCGGAAGTCGATAATTATTTTCAGTAACCCCTAGCACTTACTAGAGCCCATACTCAACGCTTTAATAGGGAATTACAAACTGAGTAAAATTCCAGAGCTCTTCGCTCAACACTAATGCTAGGATGTACTTGTACGATACACCTGGGAATACAATGGCCAAGGATCCGATGCTCCAGATCTTATCCTCAACATCAACATGGAAGGCTCCAAGGCTTATGCCCAACACTTCCAAATCTTATCTTTTCATGTGCTCTAGAGCTTCTCACTCAACACAAATCATCAATCATTCATGTGCTCCAAAGCTCCTCGCTCAACACAAATCATCAATCACTCATGTGCTCCAGAGCTCCTCGCTCAACATAAATCATGAATCACTCATGTGCTCTAGAGCTTTCTGCTCAACACAAAACATCTCATCAATCATGTGTTTCAGGGTCCAGGTCCAACACAAACAAGCACACACACACACACACACACACACACACACACACACACACACACACACACACACATATATATCATCAATAATTGGATTACGCCCAATATATAAAATAAATCATCATGTTCATATGCAGTGGGGTCTTCGACTTAATATATATAAAAATAAAAAATCAAGATAATCATCATAATCAATAGGCACATTCCTATAAGTGTTAGGTCCAAAATTTGGGATATTACATCCCTCGTTGCTTAGGACAACATTGTCCCTGGTGTTCTAGGGAATCAGAATGACATCATGAAATAAGGTGGGGTAATCCTTTCTCATGGTGGATTCATTCTCCCAAGTAGCCTCATCAGCCTCGAATTGCTTCCATTGCACTTTCAACTAGACTATGGTGCGTTTTCGAAGCTACACCTCTCTCTTGTCCAACATACGAGTAGGGTGAGGGGAAAACTCCCATTCAAGTTCCACCTGTAATAGGGACCAATCAACAACATGTTTAGTACCATAAACATATTTATTTAAAAAAGATGTATGGAAAACATTATGGACTCTTACATGCATGGGTAACGCTAGTTCATATGCCACTGACCCTTTCTTGGCCAGTATTTCAAAAACTTACCGCACCTACCCAAGCTCAATGAGATTCGTTTGGATTTTACTTTCAAGTAAACAATATTGCCTATTTGAAAATCATTATCTTTTCTTTTTCGATCCATGTAACTTTTTTGGCGCTCTTGTGCTTTTTTAAGGTTCAACTGGACCTTGATAACCAACTATTCCAAGTCCATCAACCAATTAGGCCCTAACATGAGCTAAGCCACCGGGATATCCCAATGTAACCAGTTTTCTACACTTATGTCCATAGAGTACCTCAAAGGAACTCATCTTGGTAGAAGTATGATAACAACTGTTATACGTAAAATCTACGAGATGCAGGTAATCCTCCCACTTCGTGGGGTTGTTCATGACATACATCCGAAGCATGTCCTCAACAATCTGGTTTACTCTTTTTGTCTGCGGGTGATATGCAGTGCTAAAGTTCAACTACATCTCCAATCCAGAGAGTAAATATCTCCAAAATTTTCCAGTAAACTTAACATCTCGATCTGAGATGTTTTCCTTGCGTATCCCGCGCAATCTAAATATCTCCTTCAAGAAGTTATCAGCAATGTTCACTACTTTGTAGGTCAAGTTCATAGGAATGAAGTGTACTGCTTTTGACAACCTGTCGATGACCACAAAAATATAATCATTTTTCTTCTTACTTTTCGATAAACTAGTGATGAAATCCATACTAACGACCTCCCACTTCCATTCCAGAATGGGTAACAGCTGCAATAATCCTGTAGGGTGCTGATGCTCAGATTTTGCTAGATGACATTCCCGACATTTCACAATAAACATTGCAATGTTGGATTTTAACTTAGGCCAGAAAAAGTGTCTCTTTATGGAGGATATAATTTTTTGATATCCCAGGTGCCCGGAGTAGGTTTCTCGATGAAATTCCGTGAGGATACTGGACCGAATATCCCCTCCTTCTGGAATATTCAAATGATCCTTGGACCATGCCAGTTTGGAATCATCTACCTTGTGTTATTTTTGTTGTTGAAACAACCTGTCCTCTTGGAATTTCTTGATGATTTCCACATAGAAGGGGTCAACCCCCTTGGCCGCTATAATCCTCTCATGCAAATATGCATCGGTTGAATCAAAGTCACCTGATATATCATATGAGTTCATCAGCTCAAATCATCAACAACCTTATTCTCTTTGCCCTTAATGTGATTTAGCTCGAAATGGTACTCACTAAGGAAAGCTAACCACTTGGCTTGCCTTACATTCAGATCAAGTTGATCAAATAAATACTTCAAACTAATATTTTCTGTCTTCATAAGGAACTTCCTTCCCATGAGGTAGTGCCTCCACATCCTCAAAGCATGGATGATCGAAGCTAACTCAAAATCATGCATAGGGTAATTCTACTCATGCTCTTTTAACTTCCACCATTCATAAGAGATTGTGTGATCATTCTGCAAGAGGACTCCTCCAAGTCCTTCCTTGCTTGCATATGTACAAACAACAAAATCCGCATCGGGATCTATAATTCCTAACACTAGTGCGTTCATCAAAACTTGCTTAAGATTTTGAAAAATTTCTTCACACTTAGCGGTCCATACAAACTTACTTGATTTCTTCTGCAAAGTGGTCATGGGGCAAGAAATTATCAAGAATTTCTCAATGAACTTTCAATAATATCCGACTAATCCCAGAAAGGACCTAATGTCAGTGACACTAGCAAGGGTAGGTAAATCCTTTATGGCTTTAATCTTTTTCGGGTCCACAGCTATCCCTGTCTTGGAGATAATGTGACCTAAATATTGTATCTGTGGTTTGTAAAAATCATATTTACTAAAATTATCATAAATCTAGTGTTCTCTCAACACTTGTAGTACTATACGAAGGTGTTCTTCATGTTCTTATTTATTCTTCGAATAAACCAGTATCTCGTCAATAAATACCAAGGCAAACTTATCCAAATGATTAATAAATATGTTGTTCATCAATACAAATAAAGTTCGTGAGTGCATTGGTCAACCCAAATGACATCACTACAAACTTGTAGTGCCCATACCTTATACGAAAGGTGTTTTTGTGAATATCTTTATCGCGACTCTGTACCTAATGGTACCCAGATCGAAGGTCGATATTTGAAAAGATTTTGTCTCCACCCACCTGATCGAACAAGTCATCGATCCTAGGGAGTGGATAATGGTTCTTGAGAGTCATTTTGTTCAACTGACGATAATCGATGCACATCCGCATCATACTGTCCCTTTTCTTTACAAACAATATTAGTGCTCCCTAAGGAGACACACTAGGTCGGATATACCCTTTCTCTATCAATTCCTGTAGCTGCAGTTTGAATTCCACCAACTCAGGTCCACTCATGCGGTAAGGACTTTAAAAGCCGGAACTGATCCGTGGGTCAATTCGATGGAAAAGTCTAGGTCTTGTTTCGGAGGTAATCCTAGTATTTCATGAGGAAACACGTCCTTGAATTCTTCAAGAACGAGGAATTCTTCTATGTGTTTCTCTCTATCAGACTCTATGTCTCAGATGTTCACTGTAAACAACTTGCAGCCCTTCCTAACGCATCTCTTTGGTTGTAAGGAAAATATTTTCCTTATCGAAACTTTCTTTGGAATGCCATGAACCTTCACTTGGTTCCCTTGGCTATCAGTACACAAAATATACTTGTGTAAGCAATCAAGCATGACATGGTGTTGTTCCAGCCAGTCCATGTTGATAAGTACATCATATGATCCTAAAGATAGGATGTTCAGGTTTACTTTTGTAGGAAAACCATTGAGGTTTACCTCACATTCTTTAACAATGTCTGAAACATTTCGTTTCGTACCTATGGCTAATTGAACCAACCAAGGTTTATCATGTTTTACTTTTCCTATCTTGCATTCATCAACAATTTTAGGAGAAACATAGCTCCAGAAAGCATGAGGATCAATAAGTATTGAAATAGAAGTGTTCAATATCTTCCCTTCTATCTCAACCATTGTATCTTGATGATATTCCTATCGGCCATCCAATGCTGCATAGATTTGTGGCATTCCAGATATGTCCTCAACAGTTGGTTCTTCTTGTAATTTGTGCAAGACCCCATTGGTCTTGTTCTTACAATCTTGGGCATAATGAGGTCTGTTGCACTTCCAACACTTTCATGTAGTGGGGTAGCATTGGATCCAATTGCTACTAGCTTGTTAACCTTAGCAGCTGGTACATAAGACTTCGTACCATATTTATTGAAGTTCTCCTTCTCTTGAAATATGTTATTCTACTTTCTGTATGGCTGTGGATTAGACCCAATTTTGCGGTTATCAGAGAAGTTCTTAGACTTGTCTTGGTTTTGGTTCATGTTCTCCTGCCTTAGCTGTCCATGCTCATAATAGAGCCTAGATTTGTGTAGTGTGGTATCCAACGTCTTAGGCATATCGAATTCAATCCTGTCCCGAAAACTAGGAGGAAGACATCCTAGTAAATGTTGGATCTTTACCTTTTCTTCTTTGATGTATGGTACATAATGCAACAAATCTAGAAATATGTTAATAAACGCGTCCATAGTCATGGATCCTATGCATATTTCATGAAATTATTTCACTTTCCTGTCAAAGAACCTTTCCGACATATATTTTTCTTGGAAACATTTTCAGAAGGTATCCCAGCATATTTCTCTTTGCTCATGTTTGTTGGTGTGTTTTAAATATCTCCACCATCTTGTTCCCATGCCATTCAAGTTATAGATGGCAAGACAAGCCTTCATTTCAGTTGAGTAGTTATGAACCTGAAAATATTTGCCCATGCCTAGCATCCACTCTTCAGCCTTCTCCCAGTGTTTACTTCACCTTCATAGGTCACGGCTATTATTTTTCTAAACTCCTCCTAAAGACTGTCATTACTTCTTTGTTTCTTTCTTCGAGAAGAAAGAGAGTCATTACTGGAAGGACTATACTGATCTCCTTTAGGTACTTCACGCATGCGTTCCTCTTTTTCTTCTTTTCTTGGGTTGTTGGCCCATTTATGGTAAGGTTCTCTTTTGGAGTTGTTTGTGGACTGGGTAGGTTTACCCTGCGGGATTCCTCCCATCATATATCTTGGTAATGCTTCATTTATAGCTTGTTGTTCTTTTCTTTCATTCATACTTTCTTTTCTGAGACTTCGCAATTCTGCTTGAAGACTTTGTATAGTCTTGAAAATATTTGAATTCAGGTCCACAACCAGTTCTGCTTCTATGGTGGGGGTGCTCATCCTTCCTTTCCGGCTGTTATCTTCCTCATTGTTCATAAACTGAACTGTTCAGTAAAAGTTTCCTGAAATTTCAAAACTTTTAAATAACAGACAAAATTTTCTGTTAGTAACAAATTTAATACTATACTTTATTTTCCTGGAAATAAATGCTTGGTGCGCCCATAGGTCTCTTAGTATTGAAAATGGGCTCTAATACCACTTCTAATGTCCCAAAAAAATTGAAAATAAAATAAAAAATTTATGAGGCTAGTAAAAAATACCTATACGAAACATTATTTCACTTGCAGAAATATATCGTAGACTACATGTACCACTGCTTACTCATAAGTTGTTTTTATGTTATGTCATTTTACTTTCAATAATTATTATTAATGTATTTTACTTATGATGTCGTACTCTTTTTTACTGCTTAGTTCTTATGATTATACATTTGTCGCATATGTGTCATTACTTGATTATATTCTTCATTCTTTCTGCATAGTCTTACTCGTTATTTAAAAATTCCTAACTTAACTTTGTTTGTGGAAACAAAGTGGGCACAGTGGTGGGACTTGTTCTCCCATGACAGTTTGAAAGGTAAAAGCATTCACTTGACTAGCAAGCTTACTTAGTTCTTCGAACTAAGGCACCTCTTTTATCTCATATGTAGATTACACTTAGTGATGGAGAATTTAAAGAGCACTAAACATTGTGATTATTAGCATACCTACTCTTTGTTAATATGGTCCTTTACCGACACAGATTTTTAGCAAGTTAAACTCTATTTCCATTCATTTATTTAACCAAGATAATTTATCTATGTTATCTCCACTAATCAATATATTTTTAATTCATGTTTTTACTTTATTAAAACACTAACATGACCTACTCTTTCTATTTGCAGGTTATAACTTGGCTCGAGATCATACTTGTATTTCATATTAGCATTGATACCATGGCATATTCCATATGTCGTGGTTACTAATCATTAAGCTTACTGGACCTGTACAATCTTAAGGCTTAAGCCTAAGTCTAACGATATATATCCTATGTTCCCCTTTGCACATGGGGCAAGGACTTTGGGGTTGGTGCAATATATTAAAGGGTCTGTCATTTACACTATACCCTATACGATACCTTGTGATCAAGCTTGGGGTGGCAAGTTATGATATTTTTGAACCATATGTTAATGGGTTTTAAACCTTGCATGTGGATGGAGGCTATCACTATTGCAATGATACCAAACTATGCCAAAGTGAGCTTTGTCCTTGATAATGGATACAAACTGGTGCCATTAATGCACCTTGGTTTTCGTGGCAACCCAAGCTTAAGGATTGGCTGACGATGGACTTGTCATTTTGCTTGGTTGTTTGGGGTTTGGTCTTGGCTCTATGCAGGGAAAATTGAGGCAACCTCCAAGGCATTGAAGGTAAGCTTCATTTGGATTTCATGTCTTCCATTAGTTTTTTTTGTGGCTCCTTCATTGCCATACTTCTCATCCTTGTTGCGTTGGTGTGTTTTCAGGTACCCGGGTTGGCGCAAGGCGGGATAACCTGAAAAGCTTCGCTGTCCGGGCAATGATAATTTTCTTTGGTGCAAGGTAATCCTGTTACCAATATTACGCTTTCCACCTCTCGTCATGTCTGCGTTTCATTTTCGTTGTTTGGTTTGGGGCTTCTCTGTGGGTTTTTTATGAGCCTTCGAGCTTGTGTAAACAGTCTTGGGTTTTTATATAAATTAAGAGTTTTAAGCATTGGATGTGAATTGTGGTTCCCTTCAGGCTTTGTTTATGAATTATGTTATTGAACTTGTATTTTGGATTGGGGATATTATCCCTAGGCAGCACCATTGCTTGCAATGGTGCCAAAGCCGATGGCGCAGGTGTGTGGACTTGACTGTGATAATGGAATTATGGTGTAAATATATATTGTGTTTACGAAATGGAAATGGATAATACATTACTATATGTGGGTGGAATTTATTCTTCGTTATTTATTATGGGTTAAAAGAGGAAATCGCATTCAAGATCTTGACTATAATATTTTGACAACGAAAGGGTTGAGGCCATGCCGTGTATGGAATTGGCTCTTCCCAGGGTTGCTGTGAAATCATTTACAATGCTAGTTTGTTTTTTTAAGTAAATATTGTGTATTTTATTTTATAAGTCATGGCTTATGTAGATGTTGTGCATATCTTAAGGGTTTGATTAATTTACCATTATCCTTTTCTTATGGTGTAATGTGGACTATGAAAGAACCTGGGTATAACCCCGAATGGCCTTCTTCGTTGTATGTTGACTTTAAAAAGGGACTGTGTGATAGTTATTTTGGCTGAGGCCGTGATTACTGAGAAGAGGAAGAGATCAAGTCTTACGACTTAGTTGTAGCGTAATGGTTTTTTATTAAAAGTATTGTTGTGATTATAATAGGTAGCCTGCATACGCTATATGTATAGCGTAGCCGTAATTTATTGTAAATGAAACCCTCAAGGTTGAACTTTGTTTTTGTTTTGCTATAATGCATTGTATTTTTGATGTGGATGTGAATTGGAGCTTGTATGCCCACAGGGTTCAATTCCTATTCACTATTGTAAATACTTTGGAATTTAATGAGATTTTGATATGGTTTATAAATGGAAAGCGATTCATGTGTATGAAATTATATTGTGTTTAAGTTTGATATATGGAATGAACATAGATTTATGTAATTGATTATTGTTTAAGTATTTATGTTATGGTGATTATTACAGCCTACAACTAGGGTTTTAATACCCACAGGGGTTGATGTCGTGACCTCTGTTAAAAATTACGGAGTTCTTTAATTTGTTTTAAATGTTTAACTTGGTTAATTTATAAGTAATAGTTATGAGTGATTTTAGATGGGACCTTTAAAAGATATATGCATGCGATTATGATGTTGCTTATTTAAAATATTAGAAGTATGAATTTAGTGTAGGAACAAAAGATGCAATCTTGGACCAAAAGAATGGTCACAATACTTCTTGTTTATTTGTTTAAAATGATGTTATTTAATGGAATGATGTAGTAGTTAACACGTATTTAATATGCAGACCTTGACAGGTATTTAATGGTTTATTTATGTTAGATTTTAATGTAGAATAATTAAATTCGGTAATTGGTTGGTTAGATTCATGATTTACATTCTATAACTGTTAATGTATATTTATAAATAGTATTTGATTTGTTTACTATTGATGACTATATATATTTATATATAATATAATAGTTGAGTTTGTAGATCAGAACCTGGTTTATGTAGGTTGTAAGTTTATACATATATTTATTTGAAACTTACTTCTAAGCTTAATCTATTTAAGTCTAAAACATGCCTCTACTAACAAATGGAATATGTCACTAGAGTATATAAAGATTAAATGAACAAATAACAACAGGTCTGAAATAACCTAGTTTGTACATAACCCAGTTTCATCAGTAAAACTAATACAACAATTTAAACTAGGGTATAGAACCCTTAATGAACATTTCTAAATAATTTAAACTTGCAACAGTAAGCTAATAAATAATCCATGTATAAACTTGGTATAGAACCAACCTGGGGTTAATATCTAAAATGAAAACCCTAGCAGATTTAAATAGAGAAACATATACATTGGGTTAGTAAATGCAAAATAATCATTTACTTAGCATAGCTAGCATTTATTATAGGATAGTAGAATAGATAGTCTAGGGCTTCATACCTGTAAGCTTGAACCTCTGTTAATGGCTGAACCTGTACACTCAAATAACCCACATTAACTATTCAAGAAAGATCTGACGTTTGTTTTTTATGACCAAATTACTTGGGAACTACCACGTTCCACCCAACCATGACTCAGAACTATTCCTGGTTATAATCCAGATCCCCCCGAGCTAGACTCCAACATGCAAGTAGCTTAGAGCTCCTAAGGTAGGGTTTCCTATCTGGTATATCACATTTGGATCAGTTCTCCTTTTTCCTTCCAGGAAATTTTCTCCAAGAATTCCTTGAGAGAAAACAGGCATAAAATGACTCCTTTAATGATATATCACAACCCCATGCCTTTCCTTGGCTTGAGTCTGTATAGACAGACTTTTCAGTCAAAGGGAGAGTTAAATCAAGAAACCTTGGTTTCTTGATTTAACCATTTTCAATTACTTTGGGTAATTATTAATATTTTAACTTAGGAACTTTCAACTAGTTTCTAGTTATACTTTGTAAGTTTTTAGACTATTTATTATCTTTACATAATAAGTAATAATGGATGGAGCTTTTCTTTCTTTCTTTCATTCATAAATATTATAAATATATTTATTCTTATACATAATAATAAAACATTTGTTAACATTTTTCTTTGGGCATCATACACCATGATCCCTAGACCTAATGACATTTCTTCATTAAGGTCAAATACGTAGATGGTTAGGTCTACTAGGCTAAGCAACTCTAAACATTCTTGCATGTCGGATTTCCCTCGTATAACGTGGTAGTTCTTTAGTACTTGATGAGAATACAAAAATTCAAAATTTCATTTAATCACTTATAAATAAGTGTGATGAGATCAATATTTCTCTCGAGTTGTTTTCACTCGAAAGTTGATAATTCTTTTCAATAACCCTATCTCTTACGAGAGCCCATACTCAACGCTTTAACAGGGAGTTACAAACTTAGTGCAATTCTAGAGCTCTTCACTCAACAGTAATGCTAGGATGTACTTTTATGATACACCTAGGGATACACTAGCCAAGGATCCAATGCTCCAGAGCTTATGCTCAACATCAACATGGAAGCCTCTAGGGCTTATGACCAACACTTCCAAATATTATCTTTTCATGTCCTCCAAAGCTTCTCGCTCAACATAAACCATCATTCACTCATGTGCTCTAGAGCTCCTTTCTCAACACAAATCATCAATAACTCATGTGCTCCATAGCTCCTCGCTCATCATAAATCATCAATCACTCCTATGCTCTAGATCTTTCTCCTCAAAACAAAACATCTCATCAATCATGTGCTTCAGGGTCCACTCCCAACATAAACAAGGATATATATATCATCAATAATTGGATTACGCCCAATATATAAAACAAATCATCATGTTCATATGCAGTGGGGTCTTCGACCCAATATATATAAGAATAAAACATCAAGATAATAATCATAATCAATAGGCACGTGCTTATAAGTGTTAGGTCCAAAATTCAGGATATTACGCTCAATTATTTTTGTTTGGATTGTTAGGTAGAAAGACAACTTAGTATTGTTATTTTTTGTTATTTGATATTTTTAGTACTCACGGTCAACATTATATAATAATGTTCTCAATAGTGTTGTTAGAGATTGACAATTAATAGGTAGTTAATTATAATTTATTTTATAAAAGAGGAAAATCTGTTATCCTTTCCACCCAAAGTCATATTTTGTTGCGTTGTATGAGTATCTTGTTATAATGGATTCTAGCCCTTCTTATATTAAAAAAAACAAAGATAATGTATTTAAAACAAGCTCCATAATTATTACGCCAATAGGTATTTATATTTTAGAATTAAGGGTGGGATTAGTATTTATGCTTTCCTAGATTGTAGGAAGATGAGCCCTTCTTATATTAAACTAGCATAAATCCATGCTAAACCTAAATCTAGAAAGCACCGAGAGGGATCCAATTTCTTTAGGTGTAAGTTAATTTTATCTTAAATTTTTAAATGTTCATAGAAAAGTACACCTACGATCTGTTTAGTGTTTGGTAAATCCGTGTTTAACATGGATCTTTTAATTACTTTTCATTTAGTTTTATTATTGGGTTTTACTATTTGATAAATTAGGGGACATGTTTTTCTCTATATTATTTTTTGTTTACACTATATAAATATATGAATCCAAAATATTTTTTTTTTTTTTTTTCGGTTAACATAATGGTTTTTTTAGGTCAGCTAGCATAACATTGCTAACATAACATGACTAACGTGATAGGATCTTCCCCATACTGGGCTAAGAGCACCTTGCTTCTCTCGGTGCCCAAAGTAGGGTGCTCGATGAAATTCTATAAAGATGCTGGAATGAAGGTCCCCTCCTTCTTGAACATTCAAATGACCCTTGGACCAGACAAGTCCGGACTCGTCTACCTTGTATTGTCCTTGTGGTTGAAACAACCTGTTCTCTTGGACTTTCTTAAGGATTTCCACATAGAAGGGGTCAACCCTCTTAGCTTCTCTAATCCTCTCATACAAATATGCATCGGTTTGACTCAAAGTCACCTCATATATCATATGAGTTCGTCGGCTCAAAGCATCGACAACCTTATTCTCTTTGCCCTTAATGTGCTTTAGCTTGAAATGGTACTCACTAAGGAAAGCCAACCACCTGGCTTGCCTTACATTCAGATCCAGTTGATCAAATAAATACTTTAGACTCATATTGTCTGTCTTTAGAAGGAACTTCATTCCCATGAGGTAGTTCATCCACATCCTCAAAGCATGGATGATGGAAGCTAACTCAAGATCATTCGCAGGGTAATTCTGCTCATGCTCTTTTAACCTCTTCGATTCATAACAGATCATGTGATCATTCTGCAAGAGGACTCCTCCAAGTCCTTACTTGCTTGCATCCATAAAAACAACAAAATACCCATCGGGATCCGCAATTTGTAACACCGGTGCGGTCATCAAAAGCTGCCTAAGCTTTTGAAAACTTTCTTCACACTTAGTGGTCCATAAGAACTTACTTGCTTTCTTCTACAAATCAGTCATGGGGCAAGTAATTCTTGAGAAGTTCTCAATGAACTTTCAATAATATCCGGATAATCCCAAAAAGGACCTAATGTCAGTGACACTAGCATGGGTAGGCCAATCCTTTATGACTTTAATATTTTTGAGGTCCACAGCTATCCCTGTCTTACAGATAATGTGACCTAAATACTGTATCTATGGTTTGTAAAAATCACATTTACTAAACTTAGTGTAAAGCTAGTGTTCTATCAACACTTGTACTACTATGCGTACGTGTTCTTCATGTTCTTATTTATTCTTCGAATAAACCAGTATGTCATCTATAAAGACCAAGATGAACTTATCCAGATAACTACTGAATATGCTATTCATCATACACATAAATTTTGCAAATGCATTGGTCAACCTGAATGAAATCATTACAAACTCGTAGTGCTAGTACCTTGTACAAAAGGCGGTTTTATGAATATCCTTATCGTGAATCCGTACCTAATGGTACTTATATTGAAGGTATATATTTGAAAAGATTCTATCTCCACCCACCTGATCAAACAAGTCATCGATCCTAGGGAGTGGATAATGGTTCTTGATATTCATTTTGTTCAACTGATGATAATCGATGCACATCTACATTGTACCGTCCTTTTTCTTTATGAACAATATCGGTGCTCCCCAAAGAGACACACTGGATCGGATATACCCTTTATTTATCAATTCCTGTAGCTGCAGTTTGAGTTCCACCAGCTTAGGTGCACTCATGCAGTAAGGACTTTGGAAGCCGGGTGTGATCCGACGATCATTTCGATGGAAAAGTCTAGGTCTCGTTTTGGAGGTAATCCTGGGATTTCCTCAGGAAACACATCCTTGAATTCTTCAAGAATGGGGAAGTATTCTATGTGTTTCTCTCTATCAGACTCTATGTCTCAAATGTTCACTACAAACAACTTGCAGCCCTTCCTAACGCATCTCTTTGCTTGTAAGGCAGATATTTTCCTTACCGAAACTTTCTTTGAAATGCCCTGAACCTTCACTTGCTTCCCTTGGCTATATGTACACAACATAGACTTGTGTATGCAATCAAGCATGACATGGTGTTGTTCCAGCTAGTCCATGCCGATAAGTACATCGTACGATCCTAAAGGTAGGATGTCCAGGTTTACTTTTGTAGGAAAACCATTCAGGTTTACCTCACATTCTTTAACAATGTCTGAAACATTTCATTTCGTACCTGCGGCTAATTGAACCAGCCAAGGTTTATCATGTTTTACTTTTCCTAGCTTGCATTCATGAACAATTCTAGGCGAAACATAGCTCCGGAAAGCACCCAGATCAATAAGTATTGAAATAGAAGTGTTCAATATCTTACCTTCTATCTCAGCCATTGTAGCTTGATGATCTCCCTGTCCGCCATCCAATTCTGCATAGATCCGTGGTGTTCCAGCTATGTCCTCAACAATTGGTTCTTCTTGTAATTTGTGCAAGACCCCACTGGTCTTGTTCTTACAATATCGGGCATAATGAGGTCTGCTACATTTCCAACACTTGATTTGTGGTGGGGTAGCATTGGCTCCACTTGCTACTGGCTTGTTAACATTACCAGCTGGTGCATAAGACTTCATACCATATTTATTGAAGTTCTCGTTTGCTTAAAAGTTGTTATTCTTCTTTCTGTATGGTTTTGGATTAGACCCAGGTTTGCGGTTATCAAAGAAGTTCTTAGACTTGTCTCAGTTTCGGTTCATGTTCTCCTGCCTTAGCTGTCCATGCTCATAACAAAGCCTGGCTTTGTGCAGTGTGGTATCCAAGGTCTTAGGCATGTCAAATTCAATCATATCCTGAAAACTGGGAGGAATAAATCCTAGGGAATGTTGGATCTTTACCTTTTCTTCTTCGATGTATGGTACATAATGCAATAGATCTAGAAATATGTTAATAAACATTTCCATAGTCATGGATCCCATGCATATTTCATGAAACTCTTTCACTTTCCTGTGAAAGAACCTTTTCATCATATATTTTTCTTGCAAACATTTTTGGAAGGTATCCCAACGTATTTCTCTTAGCTCATCTTTGTTGGTGTGTTTTAAATCTCTCCACCATCTTGCTGCCTTTGCATTCAAGTTATAGATGAAAAGATGACCCTTCATCTCACTGTAGTAGCTATGAACCTGAAAATATTTGCTCATTCCTAGTAGCCACTCTTCACCCTTCTCCCCAATGTTTACTTCACCTTCATAGGTCGGGGCTCTTATTTTTATAAACTCCCCATAAAGACTATCATTGCTTCTTTATTCCTTTCTTCAGAAAGAAAGAGAATCATTACTAGAAGGACTATAATGATCTCCTTTCGGTACTTTACGTGTACGTTCCTCTTTTTCTTCTTTTCTTGGGTTGTTGGCCCGTTTATGGTAAGGTTCTCTTTTGGATTTGTTTGTGTACTGGGTAGGTTTACCCTGTGGGCTTCCTTCTCTCATATTTCTTAGTAATGCTTCATTTATAGCTTGTTGTTCTTTTCTTTCATTCCGACTGTCTTCTTTGAGACTTCGCAGTTCTGCTTGAAGATTGTGTATAGTCTTCAAAATATCTGAATTCAGCTCCACAACTAGTTCTGCTTCTACGGTGGCAGTGTTAATCCTTCCTTTCTTGATGTTATCTTCTTTAGTGTTCATAAACTGAACTGTTTAGTAAAAGTTTCCTGAAATTTCAAAAATTTTAAATAATAGAAAAATTTCCTGTTAGTAACAAATTTAATACCATACTTTATTTTCCTCAAAATAAATGCTTGGTGCGCCCATAGGTCTCTTAGTATTGAAAATGGGCTCGCATACCACTTATAATGTCCCAAAAAATTGAAAGAAAAAAATATTATTAGGCTAGTAAAAAATACCTATACGGAACATTATTTGACTTGTAGAAATATATCATAGACTACATGTACCACTGCTTACTCGTAAGTTGTTCTTACGTTCTGTCATTTTACTTTCAGTCATTATTATTAATGTATTTTACTTACAATGTCGTACTTCTCTTTACTGCTTAGTTCTTATGATTATACATTTTTCACGTATGTGTCGTTACTTGATTATATGCTTCGTTCTTTCTGCATAGTCTTACTCGTTATTTAAAAAGTCCTAACTTAACTTTGTTTGTGGAAACAAAGTGGGCGCAGTGGCGGGACTTGTTCTCCCATGATGGTCTGAAAGGTAAAAGTATTCACTTGACTAGTAGGCTTACTTAGTTCTTCGAACTAAGGCACATCTTTTATCTCGTATGCAGATTACACTTAGCGACGGAGAATTTAAAGAGCGCTAAAGATTGTGGTTATTAGCATACCTATTATTTGTTAATATGGTCCTTTACCGACATAGCTTGTTATCAAGGTAAACACTATTTCCATTCATTTATTTAACCTAGATAATTTATGTATGTTATCTCTACTAATCAATATATTTATAATTCATGTTTTTACTTTATTAAAACACTAACATAACCTACTCTTTTTATTTGTGGGTTATAACTTGGCTTGAGATCAGACTTAAATTTCATATTAGCATTGATACCATGACATATTCCATATGCCATGGTTACTAAGCATTAAGCTTAGTGGATTTGTACAATATTAAGGCTTAAGCCTATGTCTAACGATATATATCCTCTGTTCTACTTTGCACATGGTACAAGGACTTTGGGGTCGGCGCAATATATTAAAGGGTGTGTCATTTACACTATACCCTATACGATACCTTGTGAGCAAGCTTGGGGTGGCAAGTTATGATATGTTTGAACCATATGTTAATGGGGTTTAAGCCTTGCATGTGGATGGAGGCTATCGTTATTGTAACGATACCAAACTATGCCAAAGTGATTTTTGGCCTTGATAATGGACATGAGCTAGTGTCATTAATGCACCTTGGTTTTCATGGAAACCCAAGCTTAGGGATTGTCTCACGATGGACTTGTCATTTTGCTTGGTTGTTTGGGGTTTGGTCTTGGCTCTGCGCAGGGGAAGGGAAAATGGAGGTGACCTCCAAGGCATCAAAGGTAAGCTTCATTTGGATTTCATGTCTGCCATTCATTTTTTTTTGTGGTTCCTTCGTTGCCATACTTCTCATCCTTGTCACGTTGGTGTGTTTGCAGGTACCTAGGTTGGCACAAGGCAGGATAACTCGACAAGCTTCGCTGTCCGAGCAAGGATAATGTTCTTTGGTGCAAGGTAAGCCTATTACCAAGCTTACGCTTGCCACCTCTTGTCTTGTCTGTGTTTCATTTTCGTTGTTTGGTTTGGGGCTTCTCTATGGGGTTTTGATGAGCCTTTGGGCCTGTGTAAACAGTCTTGGGTTTTTATATAAATTAAGGGTTTTAAGCCTTGGATGTGAATAGTGGTGCCCTTCAGGCTTCATGCATGAATTATGTTATTGAACTTGTATTTTGGATTGGGGATTTTATGTCTGGGCAGCACCATTGCTTGCAATGGTGCTAAATCCCATGGAGAAACTCTATGGACTCGACTATGATAATGGAATTATGATGTAAATATATACTGTGTTTACAAAATGGCAATTGATAATACATTACTATATGTGGGTGGAATTTATGCTTCATTATTTACTGTGGGTTAAAAGAGGCAATCACATTCGTTGATGGACTGTGTATAAATGATTTATTTAGATGTTGACTGTAATATTTTGATAGCGAAATGGGTGAGGCCATGCCGTGTATGGAATTGGATCTTCCAAGGGTTGCTGTGAAATCGTTCACAGTGCTAGTTTGTTTTTTGTGTAAATATTGTGTATTTATTTTATAAGCCGTGGCTTATGTAGATGTTGTGCATAGCTTAAGGGGTTGATTAATTCACCATTATCGTTTTCCTATGGTGTAATGTGGACTGTGAATGAACGTGGGTATAACCTCGAATGGCCTTCGTCGTTGTATGTTGACTTTAAAAGGGACTATGTGATAGTTATTTTGGTCGACGCTGTGATTACTGCTAGAGGCAGAGATTAAGTCTTACAACTTAGATGTACCATAATGGTTTCTTATTAAAAGTATTGTTGTGATCATAATAGGTAGATCGCATACGCTGTATGTATAGCGTGGCCGTAATTTATTGTAAACGAAACCCTCAGTGTTCAAATCTGTTCGTGTTTTGCTGTAATGCATTGTATTTTTGATGTGGATGTGAATTGGGGCTTGTATGCCCACAGGGTTCAATTCCTATTCACTATTGTAAATACTTTCGAATTTAATGAGATTTTGATATGGTTTATAAATGGAAAGCCATTCGTGTGTATGAAATTATATTGTGTTTAAGTTTGTTATATGGAATGACCACAAAGTTATGTAATTGATTACTGTTTAAGTATTTATGTTATGGTGATTATTACAGCTTACGACTAAGGTTTGAATACCCACAGGGGTTGATGTCATGACCTCTGTTAAAAATTACGGAGTTCTTTAATTTGTTTTAAATGTTTGACTTGGTTAATTTATAAGTAATAGTTATGAGTGATTTTAGATGGGACCTTTAAAATATTTATGCATGTAATTATGATGTTGTTTATTTAAAATATTAGTTGTGAAATTAGTGTAGGAACAAAGATGTAATCTTTGACCAAAAGAATGGTCACGATATTTCTTGTTTATTTGTTTAAGACAATGTTATTTAATGGAATGATGCAGTAGTTAACACGTATTTAATATGCAGACCTTGATAGGTCTTTAATGGTTTATTTATCTTAGATTTTAATGTAAAATAATTAAAGTCGGTAATTGGTTGGTTAGATTCATAATTTACATTCTATAAGTGTTAATGTATATTTATAGATAGTATTTGATTTATTTACTATATATGACTATATATATTTAGAGATAATATAATAGTTGAGTTTGTAGATGAGAACTTGGTTTATCTAGGTTGTAACTTTATACATATATGTATTTAAAACTTATTTCTAAGCTTAATCTATTAAAGTCTAAAACATGCCTCTACGAACAAATGGAATATGTAAGTAGAGTATAAAAGATTAAATGAACAAATAACAATAGGTCTTAAATAACCTAGTTTGTACATAACCTAGTTTCATGAGTAAAACGAATACAAGAATTTAAACTAGGGTATAGAACCCTTGATGAACATTTCTAAATAATTTAAACTTGCATTAGTAAGCTAATAAATAATCCATGTATAAACCTCGCATAGAACTAGCCTAGGGTTAATATCTAAAATGAAAACCCTAGCAGATTTAAATAGAAAAACATATATACATTGGGTTAGTAAATGAAAAATAATCATTTACTTAGCATAGCTAGCATTTATTATAGGACAGTAGAATAGACAGTCTAGGGCTTCATACCTGTAATCTTGAAGCTTTGTTAATGACTGAACCTGCATGCTCAAATAACCCGCATTAACTATTCAAGACAGATATCACCTCTGTTTTTTATAACCAAATCAGTTGGGAACTACCACATTCCACGCAATCATGACCCAAAACTATTCCTAGTTATAAGCTGGATCCCCCCGAGCTGGACTCCAACATGCAAGTATCTTAGAGCTCCTAAGGTAGGGTTTCCTATCTCATATATCACATGTGGATCAATTCTCATTTTTTCTTCTAGGAAATTTTCTCCAAGAATTACTTGAGAGAAAACAGGCAGAAAATGACTCCTCTAATGATAGATCAGAACCCCAAGCCTTTCCTTGGCTTGAGTGTGTATAGACAAACTTTTCAGTCAAAGGGAGTTTCTTGATTTAATCATTTTCAATTACTTTGGTTAATTATTAATATTTTAACTTAAGAACTTTCAACTAGTTCCTAATTATAATTTCTAAGTTTTTGGACTATTTATTATCTTTACATAATAAATAATAATGGATGGAGATTTTTTTCTTTCTTTCATTCATTAATATTATAAATATATTTA
>LPNX010649526.1:261872-338631 GCA_001517045.1 Pseudotsuga menziesii
AAAAAATTATCCTTTCCACCCAAAGTCATATTTTGTTGTGTGGTATGAGTATATTGTTATAATGGCTTCTAGCCTTTCTTATATTAAAAAAAAACAAAGATAATGTATTTAAAACAAACTCTATAATTATTACACCAATAGGCATTTATATTTTAGAATTAAGGGTGGATTAGTATTTATGCTTTCCTAGATTGTAGGAAGATGAGCCCTTCTTATATTACACTAGCATAGCTCCATGCTAAACATGAATCTAGAAAGCACCCAAAGGGATCCAATTTCTTTAGGTATAAGTTAATTTTATCTTAAATTTTTAAATGTTCATAAAAAAATTACACCTATCATCAGTTTAGTGTTTGGTAAATCTAGGTTTAACATGGATCTTTTAATTACTTTTCATTTAGTTTTATTATTGATTTTACTATTTGATAAATTAGGGGACATGTGTTTGATAAATCCATGTTTAACATGGATCTTTTAATTACTTTTCATTTAGTTTTATTATTGACTTTTACTATTTGATAAATTAGGGGACATGCTTTTCTCTATATTCTTTTTTGTTTACACTATATAAATATATGAATCCAAAATATTTTTTATTTTATTTTATTTTATTTCGGTTAACATAACTTTTTTTTATGTTGGCTAGCATAACCTTACTAACCTGACAAGATCTCCCCCATACTTGCCTCCCTTCAATAAAGTGGCTAGCATAAGGTGACTAACGCGACAGGATCTCCGCCATAGTGGGTTGAGAGCACTTAGTTTCTCTACATGCAAAAAACCAAAGATAATGTATTTAAAACAAACTCCATAATTATTACACCAATAGGTATTTATATTTTAGAATTAAGGGTGGATTAGTATTTATGCTTTCCTAAATTATAGGAAAATGAGACAAGTATACTCTCCAAATTGATTTTATGGTTGACATTAAATAACTAGCATTAAGGGGAGAGTTACCATAGACCCTTCACTAATGAAAGATTGATATTTCGTGAAAAAAAAAATTTAAATAAAAAAGACATGTTCAACTCTACCAACGGATTTTGAAGGATATAAAAACATGGCAGATCTATAGAAAATTCTATCTAGAAGATATTTGAAGGGCGTCTATTTTGAGTTATTTTCAGTAGGATCCATTAGCAGGGTCAGCAACAACAGCAGTCCGTTGGTCTGCCGCAGAAGACACCGAGCGACAGATTTAGGAGGGTGGCTCCGAGCACGGTGCTGGCGAAGGTTTTTCAGTTGGTGGCCAAGCCAGCTTCCAGAAATACACGAACAAAGAGGCAGCGTTAGAGTTTAGCGGTGGTATTCGGATGGCGCAGGGATCTATTAACTCTGACTCTGGCAAGGCCACAAACGTAAGCCAACAGGTTTCTGCTTCATCACCAGGTGATTTTTTAATGTTATGTACCAGTCATGGTATTTGCATATGTTGTTTTATTCATCAAAATGTCATTGTTTTATTGATATCAAAATTATGACTGGTCAATTTATTATTTTCATACAACGATCATGGCTTATTCATAGCAAAACCATGGCCAATTTATTATTTTGGAGCACTCACTGTGAACCCTTGTTGATAAAATGTTTTGTTGAACCCTAGAAACCAGGGTAAACCATGGGGATCAATCTATAAATAAAGCTGCGGGCCAGGCAACCAAGTCGACCAAAAAGAACGCAGAAGATGTTTGCAACGAGGCTGCTTGCCGGTTAGAAGACTCTCAGGCAAAACAAAATCGCCCTCGTCGCCCTCGTCGGCGCATTGTTGCAAGAGAATCACAAGAGAATTCAAATCCAATGACAGACTCTGCGTCTACTATGAGCTTAATCTCGCAGCACTTTCCAGGATTCCATCTGTATGTTCATCTATTGCAGACTCCAGGTCTCTCGTCGCTCCCTCTTATCGAGCAGCTTCTAGCAATGACGCTCTCGAACCCCTCGTCGCAACAACCCACTTCTAGTAGTGTTCTTTCCTGCCCCACAGAAACCGTTTCTGCATCCGCCTTGCAGCCCCCCAATCATACAGAAATACTTTCAGGCACCGGCGGGGAGTTTGAATTAGAGTCACGCTATCCTAATGTTTCGGGATCTGCAGCCGAGCAATACCTTCAAACGTCTCCGACTAGCAAAAGTTTGAATCATCCTCCAAACAGCGAGGAGCAATCTTAGAGCAAGCATTGTGAACTTATTTGCAGTTCTACTCTTATATTTTTCATTGTTTCTGTGTAATAACGTAGTTATTTATTATGTAGTCTTTGGACAAAATTTTGTTTCTAGGTTATTACAAATTTTCAAGTCGAGCCGAAGTATGACACAACAGTGTTCGTCTTTCAAAAGCATAAGCTGTTAACTGCAAATTTAGTTTGAATATAGCATTTTCCTTTTACCTCGCTGTTTGGTGGGAATGTATGATTCCGTGTTTGATTTAGATCTGTGATATGTTCCAACTTCCAACATGTTATGTTATTTTAGGTATATGGAAGTTGACAAGCTCTGTTTGAACGAGAACTCTGTAGCATCTGCAATTTTAATTGTAGGTGTATAAGATGGAATTTGTGTCTTATATTAAAAGTATATATAATCTCGTTACTATTTAATTTTTTAATATTAGGTTTATTTTATAAGTATACTAATTATAATTATATGGAATTAGATGATATATTTTTTGAATTGTTTTGATTATGGGAGCTAACTTTATGAGTATATCAAGAGAATTTTTTATATATATAAATATATAGTCAGTAGGGTGACTGCTAAGCTTTGTGTTCTATTTTTTTAATATATATATATATGTTATGTCCTCAAATTAATTAAAATAGTTAAATTTAGTAATAAGTGTCTGATATATTTATGCCTATTATTAATAAGTTAAGAATGAGGTCAAATATTGATTATTTAATGCGATAATTGGTATAATTGGTGTAAGTGGGTGCATAGGAGGCTAATGGAGACCATATGGGATGTTTTTAATGGGAAAGAAACACAAGAAAAAACAATTAAAAGCCATATATCTGATTTTGCAAATAAAAGCTAATAGAAGAAAAGGAAATTGTCTTAAAAAAACTACATAACTATCTAGAAAAGCTACAAGGGCATTTTATGAGTTGGTGGACCCCTTGGCATCAAAACATAACCAAAGTTCATTAGTAGATCATTATGGCAGTCATTTCATGAGAGATGGCTCCAATATCAAGGAGAGAGATGTTGAGCAATCACTATATAGGATGGCTCGAGTCTCCAAACAAAAGATGAGCAACTTTATGGGTTTGATAAAATAGGACAATGAACACATATTTGCATCTTAATGTTGCAAATTTAATGAATGAATGAAGTGCTTTGAGCTTTTCCTCTACATTGGGTTATGTGTCTATTTGCAACAGTATAGAGATGTGCCCTTTTATAAACAATCTAGTTGAGCCACTCACAGATCTTTTCACTTGGTAACTACTCTAAATATGGATGTTGGTCAAGTGACCGAAAATTATATTAATAAAATTAATATCTTAATAAATAAATTTAAATATAAAATAGATATAAGTCCATGATATTTATGAATTTATTTAACAAATTTGAAATTGTATGTTAAAATTTGGGTTAATACATTTGATTAAATTTTGTATTAATAAATTAATTTAAATATAAAAATAGATAGATAGAGACTTTTTATAAAATAATTTGGGTTAACACATTTTATTAAAACTTGTGGTAGTAAATTAATTTGAATTTGAAATAGATAAATAGGGTATTTTATAAAAAAAATACTTAAGAAATTTTATTAAATCTTGTGCTAACGCTAATAAATTAGTTTAAAAATATAAAATAGATAAATAGGGTCTTTTTTTAATAAAAGTGACATATATTGTACAAATTAGATAAATGTAAGATAATAAAAAGATATATTAAAATATTGTATACATTGCATTATTTTTTTAATTTCTTAAGTCTACATGTCACTATTTTATTAATTTCTTAAGTTTTCTTGAGGAGTCCATTTTTAATTCTAGATTTCCTCTAATGGCTACATTCGACAATATAATATATTTTGTAAGTTTGATTCATTTTCCATTTAGTGTGGTAGAGTTTCGGTGGAGGCACTATTCCTTTGTTTTGCATTTTCAAGAGCTAGTTTTAATTTATGTGTACTCGACTAAGGAGGGCGCACTTGTAGGCGTGGATTGTTGTTGTTGGAAATATTTATGGGATGCATAATGAATGTATTAGGTCCAAAGAACACCATAAGGATCATATCTGAAGATTGGGGTCAAGATAAACTAGAAAGACAAAGTTTTGCAAGGCAAAAATCTTCCATTGGATAAAAAATTGTCTATCTTTCTTTCTGCAGTTCTCTGAATCTATTTGTCTATCATTTGTATCATATTATTATGTATTTCGCTGCAAGAAGAATCCATGGAAATGTTTGAAGTGACCTTCTATTTTTAATAAAATCTTACTTTGCATTTCTATTAGTTTCTTGTTAGAGTTTAGGGTTACAACCCCCATGTGTCAATCAAAAACAATTTCTAGTTCTATGTTGTAGATCTTTCTTACGTGATTCTAGAATTTAGTTTTGTTGATCCTGTTATTCAGTTTAGATGAGCTAGGGTCAAAATTGTTTCCTACAAAAAAAGCATAATTTTATTCATAAGTAAACAAAAGTACATTCTGCAGAAGACTTTTTCAAGGCTTTTCATGAGCTAAAGATTTTCATCCTTGAAAAATAATGTTTCAAAACAAATGGATCTCCATATCCAAAATATTTGAACATCCTCCGAAAATTTTCAATATAAAGATCAACCTATGTAGTCGACCAATAAGTCTAGTGAGCCACTCTTCTATATGCTCAAAAAATAGTAGAGCTTAAACCATATGGTGGCTTTCTTCCCACTCTTTGTCCCTAGACCTAGGTTCAGTCCCTTATGCTCAGCAAAAAAAATACGAAGATATCAACCCGATAGAGCAGAGCTCAGCCGGAAGCATCTTCTGACACAAATGTTGTCTCACCTCAGATATCTCAGTTTTATTGGTAGCTTCCAGAACTACGTTCTAGCATTTTGTGTGGGAGGGTGTTTTAGTACCTTAGCTTTGGGCCAAGGATTCCAACAAAGATTGGGAAGGTGGGTTACTTGTATGCACAACACTTCAACATTAAGATGTGATCCAATCCTTCTTTATGCGACTTAAGTAAATAAACAGTGAACATACAACATAATCATATTCATTAATATAATGAGGCAGTCATACGTTTATTCATTTGTAACATTATAATCAACCATTCATTCAACACAAAATTCACGCATATATCTAAGCTACTTCAACATTCACACATATACACATCATGTAACGTCGAAACCCATCCGGACAAAAACAAAAAGGTGCTCTTCATCTGGCATGAGGAAATAGATGAGCCTTCTGTATGAGAAAAAAGTTGCAGACTCTGTTCCATATCTTCTCTTCTATCTTTACAAACTTTACCTTCCTCTCATGGTCTCTGATATTCTCTCTTGCTCTTCCTACTCTACTCCTACTAGCGATCCACACATAGTATGGATCAACTCACACTTCTCTACCTATTTGCGCACTCAAGTGCAGAACGTCTACTCTGATGCACTCAACAATACAGAGTCATTAACCAAAATGATTATCTCAAGTCTAGCTCAAGCATCTTTCCAAGAGTCAAGAGATTACTCAGATGCTATATCATCTAACCCATTTACAACTTGGACTCTTTCTTTTATAGACCCATTACAAACTCGATATAGATCCCATACATGTTTGTTACAGACTCAATAGCGACTCGATAAAGACTCTAAAAGACTCATTCTAGAGTCCTTTTCAGTCTTTATCGTAGTCGACTTACTATCTTCAGCCAGCATGCTATCTTTCATATTCTAGTAACACATAATGAAAGGCACTATCAACCTACCTTACAAATATTCCTTATGCATGTGGTTTCTGTTGGCTCTGGCTAAGATCATACCCATAATCGTTAAGGACTGTCGCTTTCTTGATATTATGTCTTACTGTCATTTTCTTGTCATTGCACTATTTACACGCTTGCTTCTACTGATATTCTGCCATGTCATCTCATATTTCATTTTGTCCTTATGTCATTGCTTACTCATCCGTTGCAAATTCCTCTTCCCACACCTTCTCTTTGTCTTCTTCTTCTCTTTCCTTCTTCTATCGCAGCATCCTTCCCTTTTCCTTGATGTTGCTTCCTCGGTCGTAGCAGCTTCCTCTTCTCCTTTATTTTATTTTCCATACATGGGAGTAATTCTACATGAATTCTTTCCTACTGTACTGACACCCAATAGGCCCCCAACACTCACCTGTGGCTCATCGTGAGCCATGTGAACTATTCCTCCATAGACAGACTCGTGTTGATTTTGGTCTAAAAATCCTCCACGATTTTCACCTACTTCTCTGTCTTCATTCCCAATTCTTCTTCTATTTTCTTCATGTTATTCAGCACGTCAGAACTAATGTGCTATGGCATGACTCTTTCTACAGATGTCATTATTTCATGCACCTTCTAGTGTATGGGATGAACTATGTTCCCTTTTGTCTGACTCTGTGTTCCTTCTTTATTTGACTGTATGTTCCTTTTGTTTTTATTGCTTGTTGTAGTCTTTATACTTCTAGTATTACTATCATCTTTCCTTCTTATTAGGTGTTTTTACTACTTAGAGGAGTAGAACACGTGGGATGAGGGGCTTATCAACAACACCGATTCTCCTTGTTAGCATTTATAGCTGCATCTTTCAAATCATCCCAGGTTTTTCCTTCTTCCCTTCAGAATCTTCCTCAAATTTATTTCTAAATGGGTATGCAACATCCATAGAAGCCTTAGAGCTCGTGGAAGTCACTCAATCCAGCATTCAGTTAGTGTTCCTCTTTGTTATAGTGCTGGTCAGATCATTCATCCTCAATATGTAGTACGTCCCTCCATCAGGGTGTGCCATTTGACCTCTTTTTTGGAATCGACATCACCTCTCGTATATTCAGCAATTTACACTAATGATGGTGATGGTGTTGGCCTTTGTTTCTTCTTCTTTGATTCTAAACATTCGTTCAAACCAGCAGTTCCTAGCAATGGATACTATGCAGTATGGCAATTAATTCCATAGTCTTGTTCAGAGGCTTTAGAGGGATGTCCTCTAGTATTTGAATTCTTTCGACTGCTTCTACATTTGTTCTCAGCTCCTTCAAGATAGAATTTTTCTTACAGGCATCAGAAGGTCTTCTCATTGGCATCATTACCATGATGCTTGGAGACGCTTTTGCATGGATTCTTGAAACTAGCTTAATCTTCAAGATGCTCCCAGCCTCTAGTGGAACATATCCAACAACATTTCTCTTACTCTAAACAGTCATTAGAGTTTCCTTGATAGGGCCCCCATGGCAAGTAGCATGGTAACACTTACTAGTCATACTTCTCCACAAGTTTTTTGGTCACTCTGTGACGTGCAAACTATTCTAGTTGTGGCATTATAAGGACGTGAGATGGTAATCGACCACCAATAGCGGGTTCGTTCTAGCAACCAGTCTGTCAAATTCTCACATGCGCCATCATCGAGTAGCATAATGACAACACGAACCATCACGTGGTTTCTCAATACGACTTCTTATGCAGGGTTCCAGCTACGCTGCCCCTTTTTGTTGTGACATCATGATACTAATGGTGGAAGTGACCCTCAACTTCCCTTTATGTCTTCTCAAATTTCCTTATTGTCTACATATTTAATAATTGGCAATTGTTTCTCAACAATCCGTTCACATAAATTTGCCAACACACCATTTTTTTTAGTTCCATACTTCCCTCACTGCACCTCGTGTGAAAGTCACCCTTTTCTCCTCTCCTAACCATTCTTGTTATCTTGTTTCATTTTTTTGTGTTGTACGACCTAGTCAAATTTATGAAAATAAGGCTTCAACCCGCTCCCATTTATGAGACCCCTGACTTCTGTGCCATCTAATTTTTCCAATTTAAATTCTCTTCCATTAGTGATTTCCTTAACCACATATGGCTCTAACCATTGTGCCTTCATCTTGCCTCGGTACTTGAAAAATTCGCTATCATACATAAGAAAAAGTCCTCCAACTGAAAATTTATTGTTCTTAATGTGTCTATAGCACCATACCTTTTTCTTTTTTGTTTCTACATTTTGGTGAAATCCTAGAATAAAATGTTCTTTTTCCAAATGAATTAACTGAAGTAATTTTTCTTTGATAGCATCAAGATCTGCCATTTCTGTGTGCGCTTCCACTCTTAAACTTGGTACAATTTATTACATAGGAATGATATCTTTCTATCCATATACTAACTTGAACGGTGTCTATCCTATTAAATTCTTACATGTTGTGCGATATGCACATAGTACTGTGGAAATTTTATGGTCCTAATCATCCCTTCTTGTATTGCAGACTTTGGTTAGCGCATTTTCTAGAATCTTGTTAAATGCTTCGACCGCTCCATTTGCTTGCTAGTGATATCAAGTTGTTCATCTATGTTGTATCTGAAATTCATCAGTTAGTTCTTAAATCAATTGATTAACAAAATGCATACCTTGATCGCTAATCAATATCTTTGTCACTTGAACCTTGTTAAAACATTTTCGAATAAAAAATTCACTGTTGTTACAGCCGTACAATCTTTAATGGGCATAGCTTCTTCCCATTGGGTTATTGTAATTTGTCATAGTGATAATATACCTAGCTTCTATGTGATTCCCTGCTCGACTAATAGGTCCCACAAATTCAACAACCCATTTATCAAATGCATGTAATGTGAGTTGTGGTACTATTGGTATTTCATCTCTTCTGGTTAGCTTCCCCATTCTTTGGTAGACATCACAAGTGCGATAGTAATCTTGAGTGTCAGCATGGATGGTAGGCCACCATAACCCTGCCTATAATATCTTTCGCATGTTCGCCTTTCCTGCATAATGATCCTCCTGCAATACCAACATGTTCTTCACTAAAAATAATAGGTTTCTCATGTTTGAAAACATAACTTCGAAGTATCTCATCCGGGCCCAGTTTGTACAAGTGGCCAGCAATCAATTGGAAATATGTAGCTCACATTACTAATTGTTTCTTTTGTCTTGTTGTGAACTTGGCTGGTGGAAAACCCATAGTTAGGAATTGTATGATATCTTCATATTGATTATCAAAGGAAGTTAGCGCAAATAGTTGTGCATCTGGGAGATTATATTCTATACTAGTGGGTTCTTCTCCACTCTCAATTCTTGATAGGTGGTATGGTCCCAAGTTTAATCAGCTTGGTTTAAAAATTATCTCAAAGTAAAATTCTTGGAAGAGGAAATTTCCCCCCAGCAAGTAATGTCTAAATTTTTTCAATACATAAACCATCACAAGTCCTTCTTTCTTTGTTGTAGTGTAATTATTTTCTGCATTTAATAATTTTTTGCTAGCAAAAGAAATGGGGTGATCAATCTCACCTTCTACTGGTTGTGTTAGTACCACTCTAAGCGCAATAGAGGATGCATCAACATGAACATGGAATTATTTTTTCCAATCTCAAAATACGAGTATGGGTGTAACACCAATTTTTCTTTTGAGATTATCCAGACTCTTCTGGAATTCGTTTGTCCATTGAAACTTGGTGTCTTTTTTCAACAATTTCTCCATTGGGGTAGTCACTTGTGCATATCCTTTCATGAAATTTATGTAATATCCCGTATGTCCTAGCGTTTCTTTTAACTATTTAATTGTTGTAGGTGGTAGTAAGTCTAGGATGATGGCGATTTTAGCTGGGTCAACCAAAATCCCATCATGACAGACCACGTGGCCTAAGAGAGCCTCAAATGGCACACAAAAATTACACTTTCTCAAATTGAGAGCAATTTGGTATTGATGGCATCGTTCCAACATCATTCTAATACTTTCTATGTAATCTTTTATAACACCAAATACTATCGAGTCATCAATGTAGAATTCAATAAATTTATGTATAAACTCTTTAAACACAAAAAGGACGATTTTAGAAAAGATTACAAGTGCATTCTTGAGCCCAAAGTGTATTACCGTGTACCGGTATCATCCCCACTCTATTGCAAAGGTAGTCTTGTGGTGATCTTCTTTTGAAATTCTGACCTGATGGTATCTCAAGAATACATCTATAAATGAATACATTTCTTGTCCTTCAACATTCTCCAATAGTTCATGTGTAAATGGAGTTGGAAATGCGTCATGCAAGCAAGCATCATTTAGTTTCCTGAGATCAACACAGATCCTAAATTCTCTAGAGATTTTCTTGTCTTTTTTGGAGTAGTAATACATCCTTAGTACATATTTTTTACTTTAGGCTAACTTTATTTTCCTTCATGCAATGATATCCTATGGTTTAAGACTTAGGAGAGCTGATTCAGCAATATAACTGGTGATTTTGTCCTGTTCACACCTACAACAGTGCCCTAGTTGGTCAACCAAGCACATGTGCACTTCATTTAATTTCTAAGGGTGCTACCTCCTTTATTTGTGGGGTCTCGGTTTGACTAAGTACGCTAGGGGTGTATTTGGCATGTTTTAGCTCTCCCAGGAGCATTTATTACCACCTAGAGCACCCCACTCACCTCTATATTCTCACGCGCACTTTCTTAGGACACATTAATTACCCAACACACTTCACATGAGGTTTCATGACTGTTTGGGCTTAGTTGGAGCTCCTTTGGTCCAACTAGGGGGGTTGGCGGTCAATTCTCACCATGACACTTGTACTTTCTCAATTGGCTACTAGAGCCACTCGAATTTGGTCCAATGTATTATAAATGTGTAATATAACATCTACAATATGTATTATAATAATATCATAAGAAATTAGCACCATTCACATGTTCTATTCCATGTATTTTCTGTCTCTTTGATTGTTTCTCTTGCACATTTTGTCAAACACTTCATGTATCAACATTGTTTTGTTATATTTTTAACATTAAGCTAGAATTATTAGGATATTTGACTGAGAGAATAACAAGCACAGTAATCAAACACAAGAAACAAAGAACATGGTGTTTTTTCTTGGGGAAACCATAAATGGAGAAAACCCCACAATTTCCTCAGAGATAGAATTAGCACCAAAATAGAAAAGCCCAAAACAATAAGATGGTCTCCCAAGAGTAGTAACCTCTTTCTTCCTAGCCCCAGTGTCTTCTCCTTCCTCAGCTATGTGCTTTAACTGAGTGTGAGTGAGTGTGTATCAAATAGAGAGGCTAGCTCTCTATCTATACTAATTCTCGACTTGACTAAACCCAACTAGGGCCGACTTCACTAGGTGAGTCTAATAACCCTAGTGCCCTGGAACTGCAGGGAATTTAACCCTTGATCAATAGGAGGGTTACCCATAATGACTTGACATGACTTTTTTACATTATAGATCCTCTCAATTGAAACATCGGGGCATGACATGACTCAATTACATTACAGACACATCCAGGAATAAACATCGGGGTATAAGACATAAGATACATAGGTGAATACATTCTGAAGTTACAAATACATCAACACTCCCTCTTAACTAGGAAGGTATTCTTTCGACACAATTTTTAGCACTGGTCTTCTTCTCTGTATCAGCTGGATCATCTCATCATATTCATCTTCAAGTCTTCTTTGTCTTCAAGTCTTCTTCATCTTCGAGTGTTCTTAATCATCAAGTCTTCTTTGTCTTCAATTCTTCTTCTAAGTCATCTTCTTCTTCAAGTATTCTTCATCACAGGATCTAGATCATCACGACTACTGGATCATCACTGCTAGATCATCATCACATATGGATCATCGCTTGATCTGGATCGTCATCAAGTCTGGATCGTCATCACATTGGGATCATCACTTGATCTGGATCATCATCAAGTCTGGATCATCATCACATGCTATCTTAGAATGGTGCTATCTCGATTCTTCTCATCACAGGAAGTTCTACAGAGCCAACCCGTTTTCATGTTGTTTGTAGGCATACCCTTCATGTCGGTCTTCAGCACTTATATCTCACCCTAAGTCAAAAAGGCCCTCCTAGCTCTTACATCTGACCTCATCTTGTCAGAAAGGCACGCCCAGCACTCACATCTGACCTCATATTGTCAGAAAGGCCCAACACTCACATTTGACCATGTGTAAATGCATCGCTCCAGAATGGCTCAGCACTTACATCCAACCTCATCTTGTCAGAAAGTATCTGCACTTACTTCTGACCCCATCTTGTCAGAAAGGGACAGCACTCACATCTGACCATGTGTAAACACATCGTGCTAGAATGGCTTAGCACTTATATCTGACCTCATCTTGTCAAAAAGGCTCTGCATTTACATTCAACCATGTGTAAACACATCACATCGAAAGGGATCTCAATCCCAGACTGAGGATTCCTGGTAACTGACCAGGTGCCTCCATTCTCCCAGAGAATGGCATCATCCCTTACATCTGATCAAGTGGGATACATCCCTTAATCACATCAGAATGGCCATGCACTCACATCTGATCATGTAAGACTACATCCTATAGTCATATTAGAATGGCCCTCGCTCCCACACTGAGTATTCTTGGTAACTGACCAGGTGCCTCCATTCCAAGAATGGCATTCAGCCCTTACATCTGATCATGTAGGAACCAATCCCATAGTCATATCAAAATGTCTCAGCACTCACATCTGACATGGAAGGAACCAAATCCTCTCACCATGACAGAATGGCTCAACCCTTACATCTGACCATGGAAGGAACTTAATCCTCTCCCATGTCAGAATGGCTCTAGGTCTCATCATTTCCCTTTGGAGGGAACCTCGATCTAGAGAACACCAAGCTTCTCCCTGAAGTACTCAAACTTCACTCTAGCCAATGGCTTCGTCAATACATTAGCTATCTGTTCCTCTGTTGCAACATACTGGAGCTTCACTGCTCCTCTCTACACCATATCCCTGATATAGTGATAATTGATCTCAATATGCTTCGACTTGTCATGGAACACTGGGTTCTATGACAACTTCACACAACTCTGTTTGTTGCAATATATACAAGTAGCTTCCATCTGGAGATCAAATAAATCAAACAGTATCTTCCTCAGCCATACTGCCTCACAACTAGCTGAAAAAGCTACAACATACTCTACTTCAGCTATATTCAGTGCCACATAGGATTGCTTCCTGCTAAACCAGGAGATCACACTTAATCCCATACTGAAGCAAAATCCTGAAGTGCTCTTCCTATCGATGGCATTTCCTGCACAATCTAAATCAACATAACCATCCAGGTTAATCTTCTAATTCACCTCGTACTTGAGCCCATAATCAACTGTACCCTTCAGGTACCTCAGAATATGCTTTGCAATAATCAAGTGAACATGTTCTGGATCTGTCAAGAACTGGCTCAAGGTGTTCACAGCAAAGCAAATATCTGGTCTTGTGTTCATCGGGTACATCAAGAACCCAATCATTTGACGATACATCATGGCATCAACTGCTTCTGATGAAGCATCACTCAATAGCTTCAGGTTCAATGCCATAGGTGTGGTTATGGCCTTGTAGTCCATCATCCCGAATCTCTTCAGAATCTCTATTGCATACTTCCCTTGTCCAAGGAATATTCCATCACCATTCTGCCACACATCCATGCCTAATCAATAGTGCATCATGCCCAAGTCTTTCATTTCAAACTTGGCAGCAAGTTTCCTCTTCGTATCAACAATCAACCCATCCATACTTGTTACAAACAGATCATCCACATACAATAGGAGTATCATTGGGTTTCCATCTGTAACCTTGTAGTAAAGGTTGGAATCTGCTTTACTCTTGGTAAATCCCAAACTGGATAGGAAACCATCAATTTTTCTATACCATGTCCTGGGTGCCTATTTCAAACCATTCAGGGATTTCTTCAATCTACACACATGAGACTCCCTATCATGTGTCTCAAAACCAAGTGGTTGTTCCACATACACTTCCTCTTCTACTAAACCATTCAAGAAATCAATATTGACATCCATCTGGTGTATCTTCCATTTTATCACTGCAGCCAGAGCAAGTACTGATCTGAGGGAAGTGTATCTAGCTACAGGTGCAAAGGTTTCTTCATAATCTATTCCTTCTTTTTGGGAGAAGCCACAAGCCACGAATATGGCTTTATATTTCTCGATGTTGCCATCTGCAGCATGCTTGGTCTTGTAGATCCATTTGGAAGTTACAATGGACTTCCCTTCTCTTCTTGGGACAACATCCCAAACATCATTCTTCATGATCGACTGATACTCTTCGATCATAGCATGCTTCCATTCTTTTCGTTCTGTCACTTCTTCGTAGTTGGAAGGTTCTTTATCAATAATGTCACATAGTAAGGCTACATAACTAGAGAAAGATCTAGTTCTCTTTCTTCCTCTGGGTGTTTCTTCTAAAGCTCTATATGTTTCTGCACCTTGGATAATTTCCCGTACCCAAGAAGGTTTACTCTTATGAGGATTCTTCTCCAGAGGTGGATCTATAGGTTCTTGAGGTGCTTCAAATTCTCGATCTTCTTCTTGAATTTATTCGTTCATGATTGTGTCATGAATTCTGGGTTCTCTTGTTTCTTCGGGTTCTTCGGCTGGTTTCTTCCTTGATTTGATGTAGGATAAATCTTCATCAAATGTTACATCTCTACTAATGTCAATATTCTTGAACCCTGGGAAGTATATTCTGTATTCTGTAATCCTTCGAGCTTTCAGAGTATCCCACAAATATACCCTTCTTTCCTCAAGGATCTAACTTCGTCCTCTTTTCTTTCGGAATGTGTATGTACACAGGACAACCGAACATTTTGAGATGGCTGACTTCTGGTTTCTTGTTGGAGAATAATTCTTCAGGAGTCTTGTTCTTGAGTACTCTATGTGGAGTACGGTTCTGTACATACACCGTTGTTCTGGCAGCTTCTGCCCAAAGATGCATAGGAAGGTCTTGATCATGAAGCATTGCTCTTGCAGCTTCCATGATAGTTCTATTCTTCCTTTCTGCAATCCCATTCTGTTGTGGATTATATGGAGTGGACAACTCCCTCTTAATCTCTAAGTCTTTACATAGTTCTTTGAATTCATTCGAAGTGAATTCTCTGCCATTATTTGATCGAAAGGTCTTGATCTTCTTTTCATTGTGGTTCTTGATCAAGGCTTTGAATTCCTTGAACTTACTGAATACTTCATATTTGTTCTTCATAAATTATATCCATGCCATTCTAGAAAAATCATCAATAAAAGAAACATAGTATGCATACCTACTTAGTGAATTTGATGACATTGGACCGCATACATCGTAGTGGATGATTTCCAAGATTCCTTTTGATCTGCTCTTGCTACTTGGAAATTTCTTCTTTGTGTTCTTCCCTTTTGCACATCCTTTGCATATAGCTTCATGTTTTGCCTTCATTTTTGGGAGTCCTTCAACGGATTTGCTTGCAAGTGGTAGTTCTCTATAATGCACATGTGCAATCCTTCTATGCCAAAGCTCATTTGGTTCTACCGAGTCATGAACCAAAGCTTGTTCTGGTTGGCCCTTCAATTTCTATAGTCCTCCTTCTTGTTCTCCAATCACTACTGCATCATCGAAAGACTTTCCTTTTGTCCACGTGAGGACTTGGCCATCTACAAGTGCAACTCTCATTCCTTTTGCATCTAATGCAGATATGGAGAGGAGGTTCTTCTTTAGTCCAGGTACAAACAATACATCTTTCATCTTGATAGAATTTCCAAAGTCTAGCTTGTATGAGGATTCACCACTACCTTTTATTGGATATTGGTAGTCATCTTTGAGTTTCACCTTGTGAGGTGATTCATGTTCAGATAATTTCACAAAGGATTCCTTGAATCCTGTCATGTGCTTGGAAGCACCATTGTCTATAAGCCAATCATTGTTGCCATGTGTGATAGTTCCCATGAGAGAAGAAATCAGAACATATTCTTCATCACTTGAAGAATCATCATTGACTTGTCTACTTCTCTTTATGGAAGGTTCATCATCCTCTGCAGCATGATCATGTTGTCTTCTCTTGTTTCCCTTCTTCTTGTGAGAGCTACTTTTGTTCTTAGGACAATCTCTAGCAAAGTGTCCTCTTTCATCACATGTATAGCAAATGAACTTAGACTTATCTCTAGTCTTTCTAAATTTATTCCTTTGATGAGAGTACTTACTTCTATGGTGCCTTCTATGATCTAGTTTTCTTGGATTGCACTATGAGAGCTTGATCTTGACTTCCCATCTTCTCTTCTCGAGCTGCTATCCGAGCTTCTTCTTGAGAGCATTCTTCCCATAGTTTGTTGAAATTGAATAACTTATTTTTGGCACAGATCCCTTGAATGAAAGAGTCCCATGTCCTAGGGAGACCATTCAAGGTGGTCACTACAATCTCTGCATTCTCCACTTCTTCATCTACTGCTTCCAATTGTTCCTTGATCTGAGAAACACTTGTAAAGTAAGATTGGATGGTTTCTGCATTCTGGTTCTTCATATTCTTCAACTGGTTCCTCAAGGTCATCTTTCGGTTTATGTTCTTTCCTTCAAACAATTTGGTTAGGGCATCAAACATAGCTTTAGGTGTCTTTAGGGAGGACACCTATGGTATGAGGTGGTCCTTGATTGAATCAGCAATGATCCTCTTTTCCATAACCAACTTATTCTTGTGTAAGGCCTTAGCCTCATCTCCCTCTGGAAGTGGAACCTCCTCATTGATGTAGGATTCCAACTCATTTTATCCCAGAACTAGGGAGATCTTATACTTCCAGGCTCAGAAGTTATCATCTCCCTCAAGATTTTCATCAAGCTTGGTATGATGAGACATCTTAACTGAGAACCTTAAATGGAAATACAAAATATTTAGATCTTACTAGGTCAAGATGTTAGATCTGAATCTAGAGCTAAAATTATGCAGTGCTGGTTCAAGATCAGATTAGGGTTTTGTTTTTCCAGAGTTCTGTCTAACCAAATTCTTTGATTTTGATCCCTAGCTTCGATTTTGGGGAGGAGATCAATCCAGGCCCAGGCTCACTGAAAAATTCCTCTTCTGTGAAAAGCCCTAATTTTTGGTAGCAGTGTCGGGTCCAAAACTGAAAAACCTCAGAATTGGATTCTTCTTTGACAAAAAGATGTGCCCTAGGGAGGAGATTTATTCCAACCTTCTTTTGCTGAAAATTCTGGAGAGAGATCCAAAAAATAGGAAGCCCTAGTTCCCGCAGCTACACAGTGTCTTCTTCTTAGGTTAGCTTTGATACCATGTTAGATTTTTAACATTAAGCTAGCATTATTAGGATCTTTAACTGAAAGAATAACAAGCACAACAATCAAACACAAGAAATAAAGAACACAGTTTTTTTCCTTGGGGAAACCATAAATGGAGAAAACCCCATAACTTCCTCAGAGATAGAATCAGCACCAAAAGTGAAACCCAAAAATAGTAAGATTATCTCTCGACAGCAGTAACCTATTTCTTCCTTGCCATAATGTCTTTCTCTTCCTTAGCTATGCGCTACAACTGAGTGTGAGTGAGTGTGTGATAATTAGAGAGGATAGCTCTCTATTCATACTAATTCCTGACTTGACTAAACCCAACTAGGGCTGACTTCACTAGGTGAGTCTAATAACCCTAGTGCCTTGAAACTGCGGGGACTTTAACCCTTGATCAATAGGAGGGTTACCCACAATGACTTGAAATGACTTGCTTACATTATAGATCCTCCCGATCAAAACATCGGGGCATGACATGACTCAATTACATTACAGACACATCCTAGAATAAACATCATGGTACAAGACATAAGATACATAGGTGAATACATTTCAAAGTTACAAATACATCAACATGTTCTAGCTCCTAGATATGATTAATAAGTAAATTCTTACATGGTATCAGAGCTAGTTGGAGTTGCAAACAAATATTGTGAGGTTTGACTTGCTGTTTAGGGCATATTTCCAAAAAAATTGAGTGTTTACTTTGCAGGTTTAACAACATTTTTTGTCACAGGTTGTGTAGGAAGGATGGAGAAAACTCGAGCTCTTCTTTCTCCATTAAATTATTTTGAGTGGAAGGCTAAGATGGTCATCCAGTTGAGGTCCAACGACCTCTACCAGGACACCATGGGAACTAAGAACAAGCCAAATTCTAATGTGGAGAAAGCTAAGTATTTTAATAGGCTTTATGAGGCCTTCGACATGCTCTTCCTCGGCACTTCAAGAGAACTTCTCTTTCATATAGAAATTATTGGCACATCGAATGAAGTTTGGGTCAATTTTGAGTCACTATTTGGGAAGACAGATGAAATGAGAGGCCATCATCTTGAGAATGAGCTAATCTCACTGAGCCCGGCTCACTACAAGACCATTGAACACTTCTTTACCAAATATAAAGTGCTGGTACTTCAGCTAAAACAATGTGGCATAGAGAATAGATATTACCATCTTATCTTGTCCTTCCTTTCTAAGTTGGCACCAGAGTATTCTGTATATGTTTCAACATTTCACTCTAGTAAACTTACAACTAGAAATTGGAAGATTCCTGCGCTGGCATATTTTAGGGAGTCCTTGACTCAGGAGAAAGACAAGCTCATAAAAATGGGTACCATAATCAAATACAAGGATCAATCCCTTGCTTCTGGTGTATTAAATCAATCCCAGATCAAGAAGAAATATTTGAAGCAAAGAGAGAAAGAGAAGAAGGAATCAATTTCAGAAAGCTCTAGTTCTACTGATGGGAGCTCGAAATCCAGGAGCAGAAACAAAAGAGAAAGACCCACATGTGATTAATTTAGAGATTCACATATTGAGAGATATTTATTTAGAAATAAAATGTACATCATGACCAAGCTCCTTGAGGAGAACCACATTGCTCATCCAGAATTTGCAAAAAGATGGGAGTGCAAGCATGGAAATGGTAAGGATAAGCATGCATTGGGTGCATGGGTAAAACCCAATTATTATTTTTTTGTTTCTGATAGCTCTGTTTCTGATTCACATTATGATATATCAGAACTTGAAACCTCCATACCTTCCTTGAAAAAACTCCCAATCAGTTCATCAAAGCTTCCTCCCAAAACTAGTCATTTTTCACTAGCTTTTGATGTGTCTTCTAAAAGCTCTTCCCAAATCCATTCATATATTTCCATTTCTGATTCTGAAGATAATATATAGGATGATATAAATCCTATAATATTCATTAAATCATTTTCCCAACCACTTCATGACCAAAATACCAAACAAACCTCGAGTTCACTAGTTGGAAATTCATAAAATTGCCTAGTTTCCAATGCTATGTCTCTTGCATATGTTTCTGTTATGTCTTGTATGTATTTAATTGGTTGTACATCCATATAATTGGCATTCATGGGAATTCTATTCCATATTTCTATAATTTCCTTCACCACCCATGGTTCGAATCTCAAGTCTCCAGACCTTCCAGGTTCACACAATTGCAATTGTGATCTAGTTGCTCACTCTTCTCTTCCAATGGATCCATTCGCTCATGGAGACACCATACCTATGATATTTTATGTTGTGTATGACATATATTATGATATTTCAGATCCTCATGATCTTTTTTACATTGTTTTGAAGGTGCTTCATCAAATTGGGAGAAAGATTCATGGTTTGATTCATGATACGACAACTACACATAATGCAGATTTTGTTGATTCTTTTGATGTTATTTGGGAAAGAGTTTGTAGAGATATATTTTCCATGGTTGATTATGTTTTTAGATCAGATTATCCTTTCAGAAAAATTCATTCTTATAATGCCCCTCCATCATCAAATAATGACCATCAAAGGGTCTCTCCACATGATCTTTGTTTACAACACTTTGATGCATTGATGCATGATCTTGGCATCCACAATATCTTCACCAAGTCCATCACCAAGAAGTTGTTCCTTGAGCTCATTAAAGTTAAGAATAAGACCTAATGAATACTTTATGATCTCTCTCATATCCATTTTTGATGGGAGGTTTTGTCCCATGAGGTTTTCCTCTTTTCCTCGGTTACATGGATTAAATTTGTTGTAAAAGGTGACTTGTGCCTTAGTTACGAAGGACTTGATAAATATTTTTGATAAAATTGTACTAATTCTAGATTAAGTGGGGGGTTTGGAGAAGTAACACATCCTTATTACATAGTTCTTACCTTAGGCTAACTTTATTTTCCTTCATGCAATGATATCCTATGGTTTAAGACTTAGGAGAGCTGATTCAACAATCTAACTAATTATTTTGGCCTGTTCACACCTACAACAATGCCCTAGTTGGTCAAACTAGCACATGTGAACCTCATTTAATGTATTGGGTCGCTACCTCCTTGATTTGTGGGGCTCTGGTTTTACTAAGTGTGCTAGGGGTGTATTTGGCCTGTTTTAGCTCTTTCAGGAGCATTTATTGCCACCTAGAGCACCCCACTCACCTCTATCTTCTCACCCATGCCTACATAGGACCCACTAATGACCCAACACACTTCACATGAGGTTTCATGACTGTTTGGGCTTAGTTGGAGCTCCTTTGGTCCACCTAGGGGGTTTGGGTGTCAATTCTCACCATGACACTTGTACTTTCCCAATTGGATGCTAGAGCCACTCGAATTTGGTCCAATTTATTATAAATGTGTAATATAGAATCTAAAATATGTATGATAATAATATAATCAGAAATTACCTCCATTCACATGTGCTATTGCATGTATTTTCAGTCTCTTTGATTGTTTCTCTTGCACATTTTGTCAAAAAATTCATGTGTGAACATTGTTCTAACTCCTAGATCTGATTAAGAAGTAAATTATTACAATCTTGTACTATTATTGGGCTAATACATTATTATTATTCAATTGGTTCTATTACACCTTCCTCTAGCATTCGATCAAGTTCAGCTTTAACTTTCCCTTTGTAGCACGGGTTTAATATGTATGGCCTCTGTCCGACCAGTTTTACAATGGGCCTTAGGGGTATCTTCATTTCACCAAGGTATCCAACTATGCCTTTCATTGTAGAGAAATTTGTGGGAAATAAATCCTAAAATTCATGTAATAAGTCAGTGATCTTTCCCGCAGCCTCTTCATCCCTATAATCTCCAATATTAGCAATCTTCAGGTGTCCATCTGACCCAATATTTACTTGCATAATTTTGAGTGGTTTTAGAAAGTGGTCAATAGTTATAGCATCTCCGTCTACTATACGTATACCTTCTGACTGAGGTATATTTATCTCAAGTGGTTCATCGTCATCTATTTCTTCTATGAGATTATAACACTCTATCCAGTTATGTGTAGTCATGTTGAATTGATGGAAGTTTGTATCTACGATTGATATTTATTCAAAGATCTTCTCCTTTGTGACCTGTACCGCAACATCCAATGTTGGGTGTTCGCTTACAAATTCAAATTTCTTGGTAAATCTTAGAGCTAAGATTTCCCATTCAATGGTTCCTCGTTGTAGTTCTTCTGAGGTGTACCAACTTCTTGGTACCATTTTCAAAGTATGGATGAATCGATGAACCCATTCTTGCCAAATCCCTCGATAATGCTCAATATGTTTCCCATCATCTGTTAGTCCTGTATATTTCTAATCAGGGCAACTGATCTCTTCCCCAAATATGATCTCCATTAATATCCTACATTCTGTCCATTCTGAGATAGATTGTTTTTGTGTAGCCGATGATCTAGCCAACGTAGCTTTTAGCACATGTTCCAAAGTGGAAAATGGTTGCGATTCTTTGACTTTTTCTTCAAATTCTACCAAAAATTATGCAAGTTTAGGTAATCCTTCATATGTAGGCAACGTGCTTACTTCGGCTCCTACCCTTCGGACATATCTTTTGATTCTTGCACATATTTTCATGGAGACTTCATATAGCATGTTCTTCCAATTTTCTAGAGCATCGCCTGAGTGAGGCATGCACGAGCTTACACTTTGCCAACTCAGGTTTCCATCAGTTGTTGGGTTAATATAGTCGTCCTTCAAATACATGATGTTGTACAACTAGTCTAGATAATTCTCTTTCCCTTCACTATGTACATGCTCGACATATAGTTGTCCTTCAAGTGGATCAATTGGCACAACCACTCTTATTTCATAATATTTGAATGAAAAGATCCTTTTCTTGAATTTTATAATAGTTTGGTTGTCTATTTACCAATCAATTCCTAGAATTGCAAGATATGGTTTTGTGTCATCGATAATGTCAATAACTTCGGAGTCGACATATGTTCTTACGCCTTTGACTTCCACAGCCACTTCAGTTAGTCTACTGATTGGCAGAACCTTCAACTAGTTCACAATCCTTAGCTAAATAAAAGACCGGTCCATTCATGGCTTATTCGTGCTCTCCCATGTTTTTCTTGTCAATATATTGACATTCGATCCCAAATATAATATGATATATTCAATATCATAATCTCTTATCTGTGCAGTCATTCGTAGTTCTCGGCCTGTCTTCATTTTTCTCCTGATATGATTAACTATTTTTTTAGGTCGTAGGTATTCTATGGTTTCTTATATGTGTTTTTTCAGTACTGTGACAACATCTTTATCATTGATTAGTGATAAAGAACTTTTGAAAAATCTGTTAAGCTTACTAACCTTTTTCATTAACGGCTTCTTGATTAGTTGTTCAAATCTTTCGAGCATAGCTCTAACTTCTCCAGATTTCAACGGATTATTAGTATCAACAAAGTCTTGTAACACCTTCAAGATGACTTCTTTCTCCTATTGGAGATCTAGTAGATCTTTCTTTTATGTCGTAGGTCTCACCCGCAGCTGTCCTTTTTGTGTATTTTGGTATGCTTTTGTCGCAACACCTCCTCATGTAACTACAACAATCTGGGGTTGTCTTGGTTTGCCAGAAATAATCTAAATATTCTGATTGGGGTTGGAATTTGTATTTTGCGCTGGGTTGGGGTTAACGACATTTTTATCCTTCCATTTCACAACAAGCCATGCACACTGTTCAACAGTGTGATTAAATGCTTTACAATATGTACAATTTTTCGTAGGACTTTGACAATCTTGAGAAAAATGTCTGGGTTTCCCACAATTAGAACATACGATTTTTCCTCTTCCTCAATGAAATCCTCCTCCTTCTTGCTATCCTCAACCTTTAATATTCCCACCCCCCTTTGCGAATGGTATTATTTTTGTTAAGGATACTGATTTTGTTGGTGTTATGATTGAGGATATTGTTGTTGTTGATATTGTGGAGGATGATACTAAGGTTTCCCTCATTCAAATTCCATTTGCTGATCATTTTTCCTTAAGTAGGTATCCATCATTTTTTATTACAATAGCTAAATCACTCCGTAGTATTTCTCATCATGACCTACTAATTTACAAAATTTACAATACAGACTATCATGTGCACTTACAATCTTCTGTAAGTACAGAAATTACCCAGACTTGTGACTTCTAGTATGGCATATTCTACACTAAGGCATTCATTGGATGTTTAATGGGTTTAGCACACCTGCTGCAACATAGTTCATGAGTGTCGGGTAATTATTTTTATGGTGTCCATCTCTTCTCCATATCGTACACAATAGTTCCTCTTGAACTTGCTTTGCTCTTTTAATGTCCTGGAGCTGCACTATAAGATTGGCTAGCCGCAACTGAATTTGCATCATTCTCCATCCATTTTCTCCAACTCGCAAGGCTTCTAATTTCATTGCCATTTCAAGAGCCTATGTCTATGACACAAGTTTCTATTACATCAATGGGGTTGAGATATGTGGTAGTAAGGCAGAAATAAACCATCCCTTGTTTTGCAAATCCGACATTTGGAAACTTACTTTTTCCATTAATGTCTTAAATCTTTGGTCAAAGTCCGAAACTGATTATGTTGGTAGCTTCTTAATCTCTTTTATCTAATTCATGCATTGTGATTCGGAATTCATCTTTTTGAATTCATATATCAAACCAATTTGAATCTTGTTGAGTGTTTTTGGGACAACTCCTACCAGTACTATGGAAAATTTCATATACCAGTCCAACGCACAACCTCACAAAGTCATGATCATCTGTGCTTTCTTGATATTCTCATCCTATATATGCTCTATAGTCTAGATAGCATCACAAAGAAACCAATGTTGCTCTGGGTCTTCCAACCCATTTCCATTGAATATCAGGAGCTTAATGTCAGCTCTAGCCATTGTATTTGTTAATGGTATAGTCTAAACAAAATTTGGACTAGTTGGACTTCCTTTTTCACTATTTACAGTGTTAGTAGTACTTCTATTTACATAATTTATTTGAGATGGGTCTGGCAATCTTACCTCTAGTACTGTAAGCAATTTGTAAGCACGTTCTTGTTCTAGAGCTTCAGTTGACTCTTCTGACTCTTTTTCTCCTTCTGATATTGACTGATATTCCTCTTCTTCGTCACAATATCCTTCATCTAAGTATGATGCAAACTCGTATATTTGTTCTTCTCAATTTATGCAACTCCCTCATTCTAACAGAGATTTCTTCTTTTTTCGGACTTGAATCTTCTTCCACTTCTTAAAAAGACTGGATCTAGTTCAGTCTCTCTATCTCCTAGGAACATCTCACTCTAGGCTTCTACTGAGACATAGCCACCCTTTTCTATTTAGTATTATTGCATTCACAAAATTCCCTTTTCACATAAAATTATTTTTATCCATGTCTTTAAAGATGACAGGTATTTGCTACGTGTTCCTTGAAAAATATTTCACTCTTCCCCAGTGTATGAGGTTACTATGTCAACAAAAATATTAGCAATATATCCTTATAGGATATTGCCTACCAAAAAATCCACAACCCTTGATATAGGGTTGCTTACTCTTTTCATTCACTTAATCAATTGTGGATTCCACTCTCTTGGTTCTCCTCCTTATAATTTTTTTTTTGGGTTGCTAGCTTAGACAACCACTCATTCAACACGATCGAAAACTCATAAAAGAAAATCTCGTAAATGTATGAATAAATGTATCAGCCCAACCACTTTGTTGTGTTCCACTAAGATCCTTCACTTTCTTTCCATACAAACTCTAACTCTTTGAAGTCCACCCAGTCTTGGATCTCCGGTTTCATGGGATGCCACACCATATCCCCACCATAAAACTTTAAGGTCCCGTCAACGCAACCATTTGTTTTCTTTCTTCCCTCTCTTTTTCTTTAGACCTAGGTCCAGTCCCTTCTGCTTAGCACAACAAATCCCAAGATATCAGCCTGATGGAGCATATCTCAACTGACAGCACCTGCATCACATATGTCATCTCACCCGAGATATCTCAGTTTTATGGGTAACTTCTAGAACCATGTTTCCGCAGTTTGTACAGGAGGGTTATTTTGTACCTTAGCTCTGCGCCAAGGCTTCTAATGAAAACAGGAAATGTAGGTTACTTGTATGCACAGTACTTCAACATTAAGTTGTGATCCAACCCTTCTTTATGCGACTTAATTAAATAAACAGTGAACATACAACATAATCATATTCATTAATACAATGTGACTGTCATACGTTTATCCATTTGTAACACAATAATCAACCAGTCATTCAACACAAAATGCACACATATATATAATCTACTCCAACATTCACACATATACACAACATGTAACGTGGAAACCCATCTAGGAAAAAACCACGAGTTGCTCTTCATCTGGCATGAGAAAATAGATGCACCTTTTGTCTGTGCACAAAGCTGTAGACTCTGTTCTAGATATTCTCTTCTATCTTTACATACTTTTTCTTGCTCTCATGTTCTTGCATATTATCTCTTTCTCTTCCTACTCTACTCCTACTAATGATCCACACACATCCTAGATTGACTCACCCTTCTCTACTTGTTTGTGCACTTAGTTGCAGAACCTCTACTCTCGTGCATTAAGTAATACAAATTCATTAACTAAAACATCTATCTCAAGTCTATCTCAAGTTTCTTTCCAAGAGTCTAGAGATTACGCAGATGCTATATCAACTAACCCATATACATCTTGGGTTCCTTATTTTATAGCCCCACTAGAGACTCGATACAAATAACATACATGCTTGTTACAGAATCAATACCAATTCGATACATAATCTAACAGACTCATTACAAACTCTTTTTCAGTCGTTATCCCACCCGAATTACTATCTTCATCCAACAAGTTTTATTTCCTATTCTAGTAACACATAACGAAAGGAACTAATAGCCTGGCTTCCAAATATTCCTTCACACGTGTGGTTTCTGCCGACTCCAGTCGACCTCCTACCCATGATCATTAAGGACTGTTTCTTTCCCAACATTATGCCTTACTATCATTTTTTGTCATTCCACTATTTGCACACCTTCTTCTACTGATATACTTCCATGACATCTCGTATATCATTATATCCTTCTGTTGTGGCTTACTCATCCGGCGCAGATTCCTCATCCCTTTCCTTCTCTTTGTCTTCTTCTTATCTTTCCTTCTTTTGTCGCAGCTTCCTTCCCTTTTCCTTGATGTTTCTTCCTCTATCGTACCTCCTTCCTCTTCTCCTTTATGCTCTTCTCCATACTTAGGCAGAATTCTACATGAATTCTACCCTACTATCTAAAGGCCCAGTACCATATTTGCAGTCAATATGTGTTGAGCCTGATCATGCCATCTATGATAGTATTAAAAAAAATTCCCATATTTAAACTCACTAATTTTCCATTGTCCACGTGACATTCTTAAGCCTTTCTTTAAGAGTTGATTAGCTTCAGCATTCCTTTCCTTGTAAATATGGTGATAAAAGAAGGAATCAATATCCTCCAAATGTCTCAAAACTTGTGCAACTAGTGCACTCCAATAAATGGTGTGGCAATATTGAACCTTGTTTATCCTATTTACAGTAATCATTGAATCTCCAAAGATCTGAAGGTGATTGCATCATTATTCAAGAGAAAAGAAAATCATAAGTTTTAGGGATGAGTGAAAATGGTGCATGTCAAATAGATTTAGAGTGGCACCCTCGCCATAGATTTGGTTTGAGGAGGGACTGTCAAATAAATCACATGGAATTTATTTTTTGATATATTTATGTTGGGGAGTTATAAACACCGAGGAATCCTTTTGTTGAGGGTAATATGAAAGGATGACTATACAATTCCACCCATTAAGTTTTGGGACTAAAGGAATATTTAGAAAGATAGATTTTTTGTAACTAGTTAGATGCCCCATCTTGCAAGAAGAGGAAGTTCCCTGAATTGTGAAGCATCAGGGTTTTTATCCCAAGATTTCCAAGCTTCCTCCATCCAGTCTCCGTGCCACATTGCGTTAAAACCCAATATTCTTTTTAATTTAATCCAAGCGTGTGTGGAAAAAGGGCAGGTGATAAACTAATGTGAGATTTGTTCCTCACTCTGTTTGCAAAGGACACACTAGGCAGGCCCAACAAAACTTCTATATTTCATTCTATCCCAAGTTGGGATATTTTTTCCAAGGTGCACCACATGAAAAGTTTCAGCTTTTGTGGGCATTTTTATTTCCAAATTCTTTTCCACCACCAACAACCAATAATCAAACGATCATCTTCAACCAATTTTTATTTCATTTGGGCTCTGTTGTTGGCTATGTGCCTAGTTTAGCACTTGGGGATTAACACTGCGTGGAGTAACACACTCACTCTAAATTGAAATAGGTATGCTCTCATAGTGGTTTTGCATTGTGGTTTTGTTTGTTTCTTCATTTTTAGGACTAGCATACCTCTGATGGTGCTCTATTTTGATTTTGGAAGTGGTAGGGATGGATTCAATGCATGTTTCATTGGTGTCTCTTTGGATTGTCTGCACTTCCCTTCAACGGGTAATCCATACGAAATCATAGGAATTTTCTTTATATATGCATGTAATGAGTAACACAGTGTGAGCTCTATGCTGAAAAGTGTTAACTTTTGTGAATGTTTTGGTTATGGGTTCAAACTTTTGGTTCTTTTGTGATAATGGGCATCTAGGGATTTATTTGTAAATACTATTTTGATGACGGCTTAAGTGGGGATACTTTGAGCTATGTCTGTCCAGAAGAAGACTCAACTCTCTAATAGAGTTTTGGTTTTGGTTTTGTGTCTTAATCGTATAGTTTGATAAGTTGATGGATAGCTCTGCATTTTGGTTTTAAATTATGTGTTAGTCTATGGTGTGGCATTTCCATTGCTTGCAATGGAACCTTGTTGAAACGTGATTGTGTGCATTTTACTTGTAAGATTTTTAAATGAGTAATGTATGGTTTATTTATCATGGATGGGGTTTAATTATGGCTACAGCCAAATAGCTTGGCATATTGTTGCATATTTTGTTAATGTTGTGGTTGTAACATCGTTGACAGTAGAGTTTAATAAATTATTTTCAGAATTTGAAATGGTTTGGGTTTTTGTCTTTAATTTTTATTATGTCGGGGTTTCACCTCTCGCCCATGAGCCTAACTTGTCCTTGGTATGGAAATGCAACATGTATAATCTATTGTTTTATGCAATGTAGAGTTGTGACAAAGTAGAAATTTAGATTTATAAATGGTGTAAGATTCTCGTTTATGTGTAATCTTTTATGGGAAGCCTCTAATGTTAACCCTTTGTGGTTTTACAACATTGGTTTTAAAATTGATCCCTACAGGATCCGATTCATCGTTATGTGTTTGATATAGTTTTTGTTTTGTAAATAATGTGAGCCTACAAGATTCGATCTTGGGTTGTCAATCATGTGGATTGGTGTTTCAATACAGCATGTGGGTTTTTGTTTTGGCAGAGACGCCAACAGGATTCGGTCCTCGCTCCTTTAAATGAATACGTTGTTTACTAGTTTGGTTTGTATTATGTATAAAATTGGTTCTTATGTTTGGTTGGATAATAGTAGAGATGTCTGTAATCATATATGTGCCTACGGCCGGATCTTGAGAGGTATCGATGGCTGGCATGTTATGTAGAGAATTTCATAATGAAATAATGAATTGTTATGTTCATCATATTTATGATATAATTGTTGAAGTTTCGGCATGGAAATGTTATTTAGTTTGTGATTTATGCACATTTTTTTATGCCATAGCTATATATAATAGTTTCGATGGTTAAAATAATAAGCATGCTGGAAATATGTAATCTTCCAGCAGTGAAATATGTAGAGTTGGTTATTAATGGTGATAATTTCATTTCTGTGGATTTTAATTAGTCATGGGTTGATAGTTTTATTTATTTATAAACACTTGTTTACTTTTGTATATAAGTTTTGACAATAATTAGAAATATAGCTTAACCTAAATACTCTAGATTCTGGTAGAAAGAATACACCATTAGAGAAGACTGAATTTTAAAATATAAATGATGAAAGAGAGATACATCAATAATAGAGACCATATACTTTCTTGTAGTTTTGAAAGTTGATAAAAGCATATATGATAGTCTAAATAATAAGAAATATAATCTATATTCTCCTAACTAGGCCATCATGTTTAAGTAAGCAAAATACTCCTGTAACAAAATCTTTATACATAGGGTTTGTATGAACATGCAAACTAAAATAAGCCTAGCTGCTTTTAAGTTTATGTAAAAAAAATAACCTAGCTACAACAACAGATAGTATTTATCCTTCCAGAATTTAATCCTTTCATTTAATAAGTAAACCTGTATAAATTATAAGGAAGACCAAGAAACCTCATACTTGTAAGTTGAAGCTCTTTTAATGGTTGGAAACCCTGCACACTCAAACACACAACATTAAAAAGGAGATAAAAAATGCTGACCTCTGTTTAGTTTAACCAAATAACTTGGGAACTACCAGGTTCCACACAACCATGACCCGAAGCCGTTCCCAGTTTCAATCTGGATCCCCAAGAGCTGGTTCAAATATGGAAGTACCTTAGAGCTCCTAAGGTAAGTCTTCCCTATCTGGGATAACAGGTTCTGTATCAGTTTTCTTTTCCTCTTGGGAAAAACGCTCTCCAAGAACTCTCTTCAGAATAATCAAGAAGAATTATGGAATAATCAAAATCCACAAGCCTTTCTTTGGCATGGGTCTTTATAGACAAACTTTTCAAGAAAATGGGCAGTTAAATCAAGAATCATTTGTTTTCTTGAAATAACCATTTTTACTTAATTTAGGTAAATTTAATATTTATTTCATTTTAACTTAGGAACTCTTGACTAGTTCCTACTTTGACTCTTATAGGTATTTAATTTTTAAGTAATAATAATAATATTTAGATCCTTTCAGTATTATTCATAGTTACTAGTATTATTACTTATGCTTACTATTTTATACATATTATGTATAAACTATATATTTATATATAACATTGTTAACATTTTTACTTTAGGTATCATATAGCATGATCCCTAATCACATGACACTTTTCTTTTTAGCTTATAGTCACTTATTTATTAAGGACTTCAGGTAGGGGTTAGGTCAACTAGGTTAGGTAGCTCTGAACTTCCTTGCATGTTGGATTACATTGTTTTATGTAATATCTTAAATTTTGACCTAACACTTATGGGCATAATAAGCCCATTGATTATGATGTTACTTTAATGTTTAGTTGGTATATCGGGTCTAAGACTCCACTACATTTGAACATGATGATTTGTTTGATATATTGGGCGTAAGCCAACATATGTTATATGTATGATTTCATGTGTTGGGTGTGGACCCTGAAGCACATAATTGGTGAGATGTCTTGTGTTGAGAGAGGATCTCTGGAGCACATGGGTATTTGATGTTTGTGTTGAGCGAGAAGCTGTGGAGCACATGAGTGTTTAGATTTGTGTTAAGAGAAAATATTTGGAACACATGAGTTATCAAAACCTTTTTGTTGAGAATGAAACTCTGAAGCACATGAAAAGATAAAATTGGAAGTTTTGGGCATAATCCCTAGAGCCTTCCAAGTTGATGTTGAGCTTAAGCTCTAGAACATCATATCCTTGGCCATTATATCCCTAGGTGTATCCTACAAGTACATCATAGCATTAGTGTTGAGCGAGGAGCTCTAGAATTGCACTAAGTTTGTAACTCCCTTCTTTTCAGCGTTGAGTATGGGCTCTCGATAAACACTAGGAGTTACTGAAAAGAATTAATTATGTCAAGTGAAAACGACTTGAATAAAACATTTATCTCATTTGACTTATTTTTTCTAAAGTGATTAAATGAAATTTTGAATTTATGTATCTCATTAAGTACTAAAGAACTACCATTTTATATGAGGGAATCCAACATGCAAGGAGGTTTAGAGTTTCCTAGCCTAGTCGACCTAACCCTTACCTGAAGGCATTATTAAAGAAAGAGTCATATGTTTAGGGATTTCACATACCATATACCTGAATAGATCCTTTCTTTAGAGAAAGAGAAATTATTCTTAAGTCCAATAGTTAATTTAAACTCAGTGATTACTTTTCCCTATGTGATCATTAAAGAATTAACGAATTTACAATGTTTAAGCTTTTCAACACATAATTGGATACTACCACAATGTAATAACTTAATCATACAATACTTTAGCATAACAAAGACAATTTACATCAGAAATTATATTATATTTCTTTGAACCTCCTCCAAACTTTTGGATATACTAGAAGATTATAACAGATAAGATCCCATAAGCAAACTTACTAAGTACTATAGCCATAATGATTAATATCTACTTAAGATAAGTCCCTCTGAATTAGAAAAGAAGCCATTCCCTTTAATAATAATAGTAATCATAATGTAAGTACAAAAATCACAAGATAGTCCATCGCATGCAATGGCTTCTCCTAAGCAAGATTGTGGAAGATGCAATATGTGTCTTTAAAGTCAGCTCTTGAGAGCAACAAGGTTAGACAATTATAATATTTTCAAATGAAAGAACATTAACTTATAAAAACATATATAAGTGTAATAAATATTTCACCATGTTGTCCTTCTTTTCTACCATTGGACCCTGTGCACAACCTTGTGAACTTGGTTAATTCATTATAAGGATATACTATAAAACAACTTCTATTCTTTTCAGCATAGGATACATCATAAACATCAAGAAGAATTACGTCATACAATTTACCAAAGGTTTAATCAACTGAAAGAATTACCCCAACTTTCTTGCCAACCATTGGCTCTACTCAGTGTATATTTGACCGTCTAGAGCCACCCTCAAGATGGGAGATGAATTCACTAAGGTAAGGTAAGACTTAAATTTTGATACTCCTCAAGGTTTCAAATAACTTGGTTAAAAGACTCTTAACCCTTACCCAATAGAGCTAGGAATAAAAATATAACATAAAAGCCCTTTTCAAATCCTGACACATAGTGGAGATTCACTCGTTCCATTAACGTAAGTCTGAAAATGCACACTCGTTAAAACCACAAAAGAATTCTAAGTTGTAAGGAAAGCCATACAAAGAAATAACGCAAGGAGACTAGATATGCAGTTATAAATTATAGGCAGGTACTTTAACTCGTGGACAAATACATCTAATAATTAATAAACAATTCAGGAGTGGATCCTGAATTATAATTCAACGTAGGCATAGGGAAACAAAATACAAAGGTTCGACTCCCCAAACGAATGCAAACAGTTAAGTTCATGATAAGAGTTTAGATCCGGAATGCAGAGATGGAAACACATCACACAATACAGATCGGGTTCCAACTAATATGCAGAGATTAAGACCAATCACACATTACATATATTATTTATGCAGAGGTTAAAACGTATGACACATACCAGATCCAGTCCACGCAGGTGTTCAAACATATCACAATTTACAGATATGGCTCACAGAGTGGTTAAAACACATACATATTACAAATTCGGTCCAAGGAGAGGTTAAACCGTTTCACACAAACCATATCTGGTCCACGCAGGTGTTAAAACATATCACCCATTACAAATCTGGTTCACACAATGGTTAAAACACATACACATTACAGATCTAGTTCAGAGATATTTGTAAAACACATTTAAATACTTCTAATCTATCATAAATAAAAACTAATAACCAAGCCATGCTCACCACAGATCGATAAGCAATAACCGTGAAAAAATGTTTTTCGCAGAAGCTTATATTCACCAACATTTTCTACTCAACAAACTCGCCTTCCATTGTTTTTCCTTTCCAAAGGAAAATCGCCCTGCCCCTTTTCGGCAAGCCATCCCCTCTTAGATAAATAATTAAATATTTACATAAAGAAACCTCTCGGTTTCCCATAGACACATGGAGGAAGAGGTTACCAATTTATTCCCTAAAAGGGAGACAACTTCCACAATTCTCTCTAAGACAAATCACATGACAGGTTTCATTAATATTTAGGTTCCCCATGTACCCTTCGACGAGTACGATAACGTTTTCCTTAATATCCATGTTGTTATTGTTATAGATAGATATACTTTTATATATCTATAGATACATATGTTTATTTCATAACATTTTCTTTATTTTCAATAATGTTCCTTGGAGAGGTTTAATGGCTAACCATTATCACTAGATGTAGTATCCTTTACCATGGCTCTGTGTTGAGGGTTTCGACCCTCCCAAGATCAATAGGAATTTCAAAAGTATAATAACAATTCTTCACTTTAACTAACTAAGTGATGGTTCCATTTATAAGTATAAGGTTTTCCCGTCATAGATAGTATTTAAAAATTGTAGACCTCACTTACGAATTAAGTTTGTAGAGCGGTAAATTTCCATTAAATACTTAGAGTCCAAGTTGAGGATTTGTTTTAACTTTTATCGACTTCCTCTTGGTACGCCATTGAACCTATAATGACACCAAGCAAATATCTATTAGGCCCCAAGGCTATACTCGTCTTTTACATTCCCCCCTAGTAAATTCGTCCCCAATCATCTTTTAGTCGTGTAAAGCTTTCATCCTCCTAAACCTATCAAATTCATTCACCATTTGATGAAGTTAGAACAATAATTACAGTAAATTTTACTTACACTTCATGTTTTCAGGTCGAGGTATTAAGGGGATGTTACATTGTTTCCTCCTTAGAATTAAAACTGTCCTCGGTGTTACATGTTTTGTCCAAGCTTTGCCTTGATTCTAGCTTTAGTTTCGCATTGCTTGATTTTGCACCCTTTGTGATGTCCTTCAACTTTGTTGTCGTCTAACATGTTCTCTGCAAGATATCATAAGGTCTACCTAGAATATCATCATGGTCATACAATTTCAATATAATATTGCATAAGTAAAAACATATATATATTATACTCAAACTTTCGAAGTGTCACTCTTTACTTAAATTGTTCAGGCAACATTCTTCTTAGCTTGACTTTCCATACATACCTTAATCCATGAAAATACCATTTATAATTATTATTCTATGTAGGCTCCTTTCTATTTTCTCTTGGATGTGCTCCATCCAAAAAAACGCTCCAAGTGCCAACAATACTTTAAGTACTAATCCAAGCTACCCAACATGAGGACGATACCCACACTAAGTTCTTGGGTGCATCTCCTAGTTGTGTTATTCAGGCTGCTTCACTAATCTCAAGCGCTTGCTTTCTTAGACACCATAATACCTAGAGGTTCTTCACGGAGCCCCCAATCTCATGACAGTCCTCTTATGGTGTGAATGTGTACGAAAAGAAGACTAACCAGATGTCTTACAGATGGGCGTCCCCGTAGGATGCATGCTGGTTCCTTGCTTGTGGAGGGAAAAACATGTACCTCTCGTACAAATATGTACCTCTTGTACAACCATGTACCTCCTGTACAAACATGTATCTCTTGTACATTCTTTTTTTAGTTTCTCATAGAGACCAAATTTCTATGTACCAAATACATCTCATATCATTTGATTGCATGTAGTCACGGGACCTTGGTCTCATCAAAGCTCACTGTATGAGTTGCTTTACCAAATTCATGTACTTGTAAATGCACCAAAGACAGTGACTGTCACAATATCATTTTGTCAAATCATATAGCATCAATATTCCGAAGCAATGATTTTCTAGCTATCAAGGTTTTTAGTCAACAATCAATTATTGATGATCATAGAATAAATTATTTGTGTAAGTTAGCATTCTTGCAATTGATCTCTAGCTTTATTATAATTTATAACTTGGAACATAATTATTTGACTTACCATATTTGTTGCATAACATGTATAATATTAGTATTTATACATGTGAACCTTTAACAAAACTAACATTTATTCGATTCCACTTATTTATGCACAATCTTAAAAATGCATGCTTGTAACATACTTACATGGATTTTCAAATGAGATTCCTTGGTTAAAACTCTACTAAAACAAGGACATGCTATAATAACCCCCTTTGAACCCCTCCCACATCCTTGAATTCTTCAAGAATGGGGAAGTATTCTATGTGTTGCTCTCTATCAGACTCTATGTCTCAGATGTTCACTGCAAACAACTTGCAGCCCTTCCTAACGCATCTCTTTGCTTGTAAGGCAGATATTTTCCTTACCGAAACTTTCTTTGGAATGCCCTGAACCTTCACTTGCTTCCCTTGGCTATCTGTACACAAAATAGACTTGTGTATGCAATTAAGCATGACATGGTGTTGTTCCAGCTAGTCCATGCTGATAAGTACATCGTACGATCCTAAAGGTAGGATGCCCAGGTTTACTTTTGTAGGAAAACCATTCAGGTTTACCTCACATTCTTTAACAATGTCTGAAACATTTCATTTCGTACCTGTGGCTAATTGAACCAGCCAAGGTTTATCATGTTTTACTTTTCCTAGCTTGCATTCATGAACAATTATAGGCGAAACATAGCTCCAGCAAGCACCCAGATCAATAATTATTGAAATAGAAGTGTTCAATATCTTACCTTCTATCTTAGCCATTGTAGCTTGATGATCTCCCTGTCGGCCATCCAATTCTGCGTAGATCCGTGGTGTTCCAGCTATGTCCTCAACAATTGGTTCTTCTTGTAATTTGTGCAAGACAGATGGTTGGCAGTGTGAGAAGGAATGGATGGCGGCCTCTATCACTCGCTGGTCTATGCACAGAGACCAGACAGCTGTGGCCTTCTCTCCGGGCATATCTTCCTCACGACTTCCTCCCATTCTTCCCAAATCTGACCTGCGCCTGCTGTGTCATGTGGAGAATGGCAGATGCATAAAGAGTTTGAGCCCACAACTATGGATCTTCCATGCATGCAAAGGGAGATGGCAGCCTGAGAATGGGGTGGCGGCGATCCTCGGCTCCCTCAACATCATGAATTCCAAATCTGGATTGATCATTCATAGAGCGGCAGCGTCGAATCCATTGTAGCATAGCAGTTAACTCTCATGCGCAATGAATTTCCTCTCCACGACAACAAATCCTTTCCACAACAGTTCTGTTGTGCAATTCCAGCGAACAAATGCGAACAGAGTTCAGCAACTTTGAATCGGCGGCTTCCTATTCAGGCAACATCCACACACATCATTCACTTCATGAAATATTACACTAGACAGAGGCAACACAAGCAAACTAATCACACAGTCACACAGAAATCTACTCTCACACACCTATGTACAGAGAGTAGCTATCTAAATTCTCACATCCTCCTTGGCATTCCCGTGAGGGATTAAGCCCAGCCAGGCTCTGATACCAAATTAAGTTTTTTAAGAGCAGCCATTGCAAATGATTCACACACAATAATAATTTGTATTACATAATTATACACACATACATCACATATATGTAGTTGGAGTGAGATCCAACTAACTCCACACATGGAGATGTTGGTTGAGATAATATCTCAACAGTCTCCTACAAAATCTCAAACCAATCCCAAACTTAGTATGCTGCACTAATGTGAGCATTATCTCTAACATCGTCAAAGTTTTAACTGAGGGTTTATACCTAGATTGCTTGTAAATCATTTTTTGCTTGAGCTGTGATTTAAATCCAATCTTTCCATTTATCTTTTGAGTGCATTTGATTTTGAACTAGATCTTCAAGTCCAGTGGAGGGGTCCTGTGTTCCTTTTTATGGATCTGAGCTTGTTGAGTATGATAAATATGAATAAGGTAGGGTCATATTCTTATGTTAATGTATTTTTACCTCAGCCTCCTGTGTTTTACAATCGCATAAGAGATATGTACTGTCTCTAAATTGTTCCCAGCCGCGTCTTGCATAATACCATAGGGTAATGGATCTTAAATTTAACCTAGTATTGGCTCAGCTCCACTGGTTGGGTTTTACCTGTCCTGCACGCTATGTTAATCGATCTAGATTTGATTCCCAATCACCACTGGCTTTGGTTCGAGCCTATGTTATATTGCTATAGAAATTAAGTGATGCGAGTAGTGACCTTCTTGAGCTCCGAGTTGGTGTTTCCATATGTTATATATATTAGATTTGGTAAACTTATGGATACCTGCATTTTTTGGAAACCAGATGCTTTAATTGATAGATCTATGGTTACGATTTTGGTAGGTTCTCGTAAGTTCACACCTTGAAAGGTTTGTTTTAGATTTCGACCAGAAATAGGAATAGCGAACTCTCTCTGCGTGCAATAATGGATAGATAGATATCCAATTTCTTTTCATTACATCGTGATCTCTACTTTTGTTGTGCTTGATTTATAAACAAATCTGAGGGAATAAGATCGTGATCTACCCTGGTTGCATAGTGTGGAAGGTAGGGTCTGCAATTGTCTGCGTGCTAAAAAATTATAGATCCAGAATATACTGTTGAGTTTATTGAACCCTATTGCATAGTAGCGTCTACAAATTATACATCCAGAATATGCTTAGCATGTTTTGAAATTAGATGCATAGCTTTGAATGGTAGGGTCTGCATATTTACATATTCCCTATATGCCTTATATCCCATATCTCTTTTCAGAATAGCTATGCATTTTCTGGAGTATTAGATTCTGAATAAATAGTACCATGTCTGCTAATACCAGTGTAAGATCCAATAAGTGTGGATTACAAATAGTAGGATCAAATATATGAATTAATAAAGAATCTAGGGAGAGCGCTCCAAACCCCATTATGATCCATCCGGTCCATCCTTGCATCCAACTAAAGTTATTTCACTATGGTGCGAGGAGTAGTTTACCATAAGGAAAACCATTACATAGTGCATTAAAGACATAGTTATATGTATAGAATGATTTATAGTGTGTAAATTTTTATTGAACACACAATGAGCCTGTTGATTTCCCAATAGATTCTGTACTAATAAGTTAAGGTACAGCCCTAACCGTTGATAGGTTAAGGATTGCATAATAGTAAAAAGACTAAAAAAAATTTTCCAATGTAATTAAGGAGTTTTTAGACCCCTTGTCAAGAACACAATTGGAATAGTTTAGAAATTCTCTCAGAGAGAGAGTCACTAAGAATAACGAAAAGTATGGCAACAATGATGTTGTAGTTGTAATTCTTTTAGCTGGATTAATATTACATGAACAGGTTTGGTGGACGTAACCCATGGATTGGGTGAACCATTTACATTGGTGTCCTTTTGGTCCTTGTGTCTAAATGTTCATTTTTCCTTATTGTTTGTGTATTTATGAATGTTGCACTATAACCTGCAAATTGATTTAACAATTTTAAAAGGATAAGCAAAGTAACTTATGGGTATCATAATGTTTTTTGTCTGTGCATTAGTATTACTTAATGGAACTATGATGATGAAATGATTGTACACCTCTTAGGGTTATGGATAATAATTTAAGTTTGAGCCACATTCACTGCAAAGGTCGAGCCACAATTGGACATACCTCCCCTACATAAACTACGACACAAATCCCAAGGAGGTATGAATTTATAGAGTTGTAGAGAAGTTACAATACATGTAGAGTGTAGTCTCAATTTTCATGTTGAGGGGAGGTCTTGAGTTCATGTGTAGAAGCTAGTCCTATTTATACTCAAAAGATAGAATTTCAAGAGGGATGAAAATGTGTCCTCTATTTTTGGGCCTAGCCTCCATATCTAAGGGGTTTCTTCAAAGCTGGTGTTGTTGATCCAAGTATAGAAAAGTTCACTTTTGAAAGTTTCAAAATTTCAAGAAGAAACTACAGGTGGTCTTTGTTTATGAGTTTGAGCATTAGATCTAAAGGGTGTCTTCATAACTTACATTGTAAGACTATCTTTTGTACGTTTAGCAATTTTTATCTTAATGAGAGCAGTCTCAATATTTGAGAGTGAACCCAGAGATGTATCCCAAGATAAGTGAACTATTTTATCCTTCTTATTATTCTATGTTTCACTTATGATAAATGGATTACACAAGTTGAATTCATAAGTACAAGTGCTTATCTAAGTAATAATAATAACTTAAATTACGAAATACATTGTTCTATAACTAAATCATATTTGATTTCAATCTTTAATAATGGATTTATATCTTAATATGTTTGAATGAAGTGGTAACCTACTCACTGTGTTCTCTATGAGCAATCTACTAGTTGTCGTAGATATGAATCAGCTCATCACCAGACAAGTGAAAATTGATCTCTACAAGTGGAAGCAGTGCGATCTAATACAACATGTATCTCTATGAGTGGGTTGAAGGGAGTAACATATATTGAAGCTGTGATCTCTTGAAACTGAGATCTGCGGATATCTCTGAAGGTTGGGTCTAGCAATCTCTACTATCTCTACAGTGCACATTATTAGAATTGTGGTCTTTGTCAAACTAGTCTCTGTCGAACTGCACTACGGTGACTTCCATCTGCAGCTAAGGGTTAGAAGGCGATATCGAATGGTTGTTTCAGGTGCACACATTCCTTATCTAATATTTATTTATTTCTTTTTGTTCATGGGTATGAGTAATTAACCGCATCTACCAAATATTGTCAAAGGTAGACCTAGCACAGTTAATCTAACTAGTATTTATGAGTATATAGAGTATTTAGAGAAGCGTAGAGAAGAAAGAGAAGTTAAGTTACAAACTAAGTTATAAGCCATGCTGGAAAATAAATTTTCCTCTATTGAAGAAAAGATCCAAAAAAAAAGGAAATAAAATAAAAATACTGCAGAATAAAATGGAGGGAATGGAGATTAGATTACAAGTAATAGAAAAAAAAAAGCCAAGATAAAAACCAAACATCCCAACAAGGGGATGTTGAAACCTTATAAAGTATTAAAATGAAGGACATGATTAAAGAACTAGAAGCAAAAGTTAACAACAATCTCAACCTAAATACTGTGGTAGGTAAATTAGACATCAAACCCATTAAAGAGGAAATGAAAAAATTGATAGAATTAGACCATGAGCATAACAAAAGGGCCTTGAACCTTATAATATTCTGTTTGAAAGAGGAGGAAGACGAGGATATTTTATCCATAGCCCAGATAGAATTACACAATAGATTACCAATTGAAACAACATGTCTCACAGAAGCAACAAGGTTGGGGAAATTAACTAGGAATAAAGGAAGGTTGATCCGGATAAAGGTGAGCTCTACAGACCATAAGTATGACATACTTAGTAAAACCTCAAGTCTAAAAGGAATGGGAATATTCATAAATGAAGATCTTATTCCAGAAGATCAAGCATAATTAAGAAAGGAGGTTCAAAAGGTAAAAGAAGCTAGGAAGGAAGGAAAATGGGCAATAATCAGAAATAGAAAATCGGTTATTAGAGATAGAAACCAAAAATATAGTAATAAATAGCAATTCAACATGCTCCAGATTCTTTCTTGGAACTGTCGAGGATTCCCTTGGAACAAAGACCCCAAGTTAAGTTGGATCTCAAATGAAGTTGATATTATTTTGTTAGTTGAAACTTGGGAGCATGAAGAATCTCAGGTTCCTAACATAGATGGTTTTGTACTTTGGTCAATCTGGAACAAGCGATCATATCATAGAGGCATTGGGGGTATAGCTTGTTAAATTAGGAAGAACATCTCCCCCAATACTAGGATTTATAGAAAAGACCCTTACAACCAATATATCTTGATATATATCTCTGACATTAATGATAAAAAAACCTACATAGCAATCTGTTATTTTTCCCCTATTAATTCTAACTTCTATAAGAAAAAAAATTTAGATAAAAATTGTCCTTACAATGGTTTAGAGAATGATATTTCTATCCTAAGTAATGAAGGTAATATAATCTTAATGGGTGAATTTAATGCTCGTACTTCAAGAAACCAAGCTATTCTTCTAAGCAATTATTCCAATCCTAATCTTCTTTGGTTAGATGAAGATATTACTCTAGCTAGAAAGTACAACAAAAGCTCTGAAGATCTAGGGGAAAATTTGTTTGGTTCTGAGCTAGTCAATATCTGTAGTGTTCAACATCTAATAATTTGCAACGGTCTAAAAAAGTGGTCCAATTCTAACCAGATGACATGTATCCATGGAATTGGTAGCAGCATGGTAGACTATGTTATTACTGATATCCCTTTATACAATGAAATAATAAAGTTTGATATCCCAAAGGACCATGAGCCTGAATCAGATCATAGACCTTTAATTATAACTCTCAACTTTTTCATGCATAGAGTTCCCATAGAAGATAATCCTTATAGCCAAAAAAAAAACTTGATCTTTGATAGAAATAAAAATGATCTTTTTCTAAATGATTTAAAAATTAATTTTCTTCCTTTATCAAGTACAGTGAACATAGAATACCTCTATAATAATTTTACTACAACCCTCTCACATTCTATTAACAAATTCTCAATTGAAATCTCAAGTAATAAAAAAAATAGAAAAACCAACCCTTGGTATGATAAAGATTGTAAGAGTGCGAGGAGAGAAATTAAGGAAGCTATTGATGTGTCTCTTAAAATTGACAAGGTAAAAATTTACAAATCCCTAACTAAAAGAAAAAATGTAATATCCTGAATTTTGGACCTACCATTTATAGGCAGGAGCCTATTGATCATGATGATTATATTGATGTTTTATCTTTGGGTCGAAGACCCCACTGCATATGAACATGATGATTTGTTTTGTATATTGGGCGTAAGCCAATTGTTGATGATATATAGGTATATATATGTTTTGTGTTGGGCCTGGACCTTGAAGCACATGATTGATGAAATGTTTGTATTGGGCGTGGACCCTGAAGCACATGATTGATGAGATGTTTTGTGTTGAGTGAAAGGCTCTAGAGCACATGAGTAATTACATTTGTGTTGAGCATAAAGCTCTGGAACACAATAATTTGGAGATGTTGGGCATACGATCTGGAGCATTTCCATGTTGGTGTTGAGCATAAGCTCAGGAGCATCGGATATTTGACCATTGTATCCCTAGGTGTATCGTACAAGTACATCCTACCAATTAGTGTTGAGCGTGAGCTTTGGAATTGCACTATGTTTGTAACTCCCTGTTATAAGCGTTGAGTATGGGCTCTGGTAAGCGTTAGGGGTTACTAAAAAGATTAAAATCACCTCCGAGTGAAAACGAATCGAGGAATAATATTGATCTCATCATACTTATTTTTAAGTGATTAAATGAAATTTTGAATTTATGTATTCTCATCAAGTACTGAAGAACTACCATGTTATAAGAGGGAAATCCAACATGCAAGGATGTTTAGAGTTTCCTACCCTAGTAGACCTGTTCCATCTATCTACTTGACCTTCATAAACGAAGTGTCGTTAACTCTAAGGGATCATGACACATGATGCCTGAAGACAAGTGTTAACAAGTATTTTATACATAGTATGTATAAAGAATCAATTATGATTAATTATATAATTGAATAAAGAAAGAAGAGAAAACTCCACCAATTATTATTTATTATTAAAGGATTAATAAACAGTTGAATATCTATGAAAGACTAACTAGGAACTAGTTAAAAGTTCCTAGGTTAAGAATTGTAAATTTCTTGATTAAATTAAAAAGGGTTAAATCAAGAAATCAAGGATTTCTTAATTTAAGTACCCCTTTGACTGAAGAAGTCTTCCTATAAAGACTCAAGCGAAGCAAAGGTTTGGGGGGTCTGATTTTTATCTAGGAGAATTATTATTCTTCCTGTTCTGCTCTCAAGTGTTTTCTTGGAGAACTTTTCCTGCAAGGAAAATAATATTGATTCAGAACTGATTACCAGTTAGGAAACCCTACCTTAGGAGCTCTAAGCTACTTGCATGTTGGACTCTAGCTCGGGGGGATCCGGATTAGAACCAAGAACTGTTCTGAGTCATGGTTGGGAGGAGCATGGTAGTTCCTAAGTGATTTGGTCATCAAACAAAGGTCAGATCTACATTGAATTGTTAATACTGGTTATTTAAGTGTGCAGGTGCAACCATTGACAAAGCTTCAATTTCAGGTATGAAACCCTTGAAGGCCTATTCTACTTCTTCCCAAAGTTTCATTACTGTTTATGATTAAGTAAGGGATGAAATGAAATTTCTAACTCTAATGGTTTTGTTTTATGGCTACCAATCTGCTAAGGTTGTATATGCAATTTACTAATCATAGGCTAGAGAAATATTATTATATGACGTACATTACTAGGGTTTTTACTTTGAGTGAAATTCTGTAAATATCTCCATGTTTAGCTTATGTGCACCATACCTAGTTTCTGTTATTAGTTAGCCTATTCTACAGGCGGCATTACTCTGCTGACATATTTCATTTGTCAACAGAGGGTTGTTTTTAATTCAAGTTTAGTTCAGAAGTACAAGTTATATATATATATATATATATATATATATAGAGAGAGAGAGAGAGAGAGAGAGAGAGAGAGAGAGAGAAAATTACATATATATATTAGTCTTCAAATAGTTTTATAATTTATGTATTATTTATTATAAACTAAAGAACAGAACCTAGATATTAAACTAAATCTTCTAGGAACATAATTCATATAATAAACAAGCTAACAAATTATTAATGACCTTCTAAGGTCTGCTCTACTCAATCATCTAAAAACAAATTAAATATCATAAACATTCCATTTTATTAAACATAATCAAAATTAACCAAACAAAGAAGGCATCATGACCATCCATATGGTCCATTATCAAAAATCTGTATTATTATATAAAATCTACAATCCAAATTGTATAACCATTCTATACAGTCAGTGCTTTATATCTAGTATGTGCAGGCTACGCTTTCAAGCTATGCCACAATCATTTAAACCAAACAACACATACACTAACAGTGAGGTTGTAAAGACCCTAGTTACAGCCTCAACCAAGTCCAATATAATCACACAGTCATGCTATGTTAAAACCAAATTGATATCGTGGGTCAACATAACCACGGGGTGCTACAGCCTTATTTTCTTCCAAGTAAACAATTTACATTATAAATTACCAAGTAAAATGCTATCACAGTCATTAGGAGAGGCGCATGCCATTCGTGGCATGTCCTACACCCACGCTGAGTAATTACAAAACCAAGAATACAATACTCTGTTTAAAAAAACAGAATCTATTTATAAGCTAACACAGAGCATGTGGTGGAAATCCAATGGGCTACAACACCCTTGTTATAATCGTGCATCCCATGGCATATGCCTAAGCTCTAGAATCTCCTTGTTCAAAATACATACCAAACAAACAGAGTGCAGTGCATACATCCATAACCCAAAACCATATTAAATACATAGAGTAATTTCCTACGGGCTGTAAGGCCACGATCGATGCCATTACAGTCCACATAAAACACAACAAGTAAATAACCATACAAAACCCAATTTACACTGTATTTAAACGTTGGAGGAATTCATAGGTATTTCATACCAAAACATTACAGTCTTCATGTTAAAAACCAATGCGCAGTGACATTACATAGTGAGGCATGAACCCTTTCTACAATCAGTCAAAGTAATTAAAAATTTAATGGCAATCTGTGAGCTATGGCACCATTACAAGTAATGGTGCAGCCATGGACCAAATAATTACCAAATCTCTCAATGAGAGTCCACTTAAAACTAGATCAAGCTGCATATTAAACCCCGAAGGCAGATTCAACAAGAACCAGCGAAACCCCAACCCAGTAACGATTTCCAACTAAGGAACTCCCAGAAGGAAAGCAGGCAAGTGATTCTTGCTAGCAGGCTTACCATGGCTGTAAATGAGAAATACCAACTTGATGAGTGTAACCTATGCAAACCTCTGAGTTCCTTCACTTTCACCTGCAGACAAACCACGATGGCATTAGGAGCATTACCATGCCATCGAGAAAATAAAACAAAGCAATGCGATTTACACAGATCTGGGTTAAGCTCACCTATGAATCGATGGGGTCATCTCCATCCTCCAAACGCGCAGAGGGTTCACTACACCACAATGCCAATACCATAATGCGCACACAACGAATGCCAAGTCTTTTTCCAAGGGTTTTCATCAACCCCGATGGCATTAATGGCACCAGCTGGTGGCCATTAACACCACCATAAACCCCAACCATTAGATCGTGGATCAACATCATATCAACCATGTCTTATGTTAAAACCCTCTATACTATGGTTTCACCACCCCTTGAATGTCAGTGTAGGATAAAGGCTAACGATGTGGTATGTATACCATAGTCCCAACCTTATGATATGCGCAGCCTTAACACTATACACTATCATATAGTGTTACAATGTTTTCTCTTAGCACTATCATATAACATTATAATGTATTCTCTTAGCATAAGCTTATAGTGTTATCACTTGCCCTTTGTGCTAGCTCTTATAGGTAGTGTATGTGCTTAAGTCGTAGGTTTTGGTTGTAGCATTTAGGAGTAATGGAAAATGTAGTATGCCATGATGCCCTCTCTAGGAAGAAAAAGCGTAAGTCTACAAGCTCGTCACCAAGGTAAACCTGCAAAATAGAAACAAAGGACGAGTAAGTAACTAAACAAGAGATAGGAAATGATAATGATAAGGACAGAAAGACAATTCACAAGCATTTAGTAAATTAACAAATAAATTTAATTAGCAAACATAGGGTGTACTTGATTCATAAAACAAAACAGTAACAAAAGTACAAGGCAGAACGGGAAGTTCAACTAAGAACTGAATTGTGTCAAGTAACCATTAATCCCAATGTCGCAAGAGTAACCTATGAATCGATGAATAAGGTGCCGTAGTTCGAATGAACTAAGTAAGCCTGCATAACAAAGAATAACCTTACCTCTCAGATCATCATGGGATAATGAGTCCCGCCACTACATCACTTTGTTCCCATTAATAAAGATAAGTTAGTTTTTATTAAATAAACAAAGTATACATGTGCAGGAGAAAACAATCATCTATATAACTCATTTATTCACCGACAGTAATAACTAAGATATATCGATAGTTTAAATAATAGAATTAAGACATAAGAAGTAAACAAACCAATAGTAACAGAATGGATAAGAGATTAACAAGACAGTGGGAAGGATCCGAAGAGGTTGCAAGTTTAAGGAGCATCTATGTTTCTGCACGAGTACTAATGATTCCTTTTGGGTAGTTTTCACTAGCCTATAATTTTTATTTTTTTTTCAATTTTTGGGGACATTACAAGTGGTATCAGAGCCCAGTTTCAATACTGAGAGACTTATGGTTACATCAAGCATTCACACAAAGAAAATAAAGTATGATAAGTAATGTTGTTACTAACATAATTTTTTTTTCTACCACTAAATTTTTTTGTGTTACAGGAAAATTTTTACAGCACTGTTCAGTTTATGAATACTGAGGAAGAAAATTGCTGGTAGGAAGAAATGACCATCCCCACTCCGAAAGTAAACTTGGTGGTCGAGCTAAGCTCTGATGTGCTAAAAAATTTGCACATTCTTCAAGCTGAAATGAAGAGTTTGCGAGACGACAGTTTGAATGAAAGAAAGGAACAAGAAGCTATAAATGAAGCATTATTTCATAACATGATGGGAGGGAGCCTGCAAGGTAAACCTACCCAGTCCACCAATAGATCCAAAAGGGAACCATACCATGAGTTGGCCAGCAGCCCAAGAGAAGTAGAAAAATAAGGTACACCTGAAGCAACTAAAGGAGATCATCACAATCCTGCTAGTGATGACTCACTTTCTCCACGGAAAAAGAGGCAAAAAAATGATGATAGTCTTCAGGGGGAGTTTCAAAAAATAACAGCCCCGACCTATGAATATGAAGTAAATATGAGAGAAAAGGTTGAAGAATGGTTACTGGGAATGAGTAAGTATTTCTAGGTTCATAACTATTCCAGTGTGATGAAAGCTAGGCTTTCCATCTATAACCTGAATGGTAAGGCAGCAAGATGGTGGCGAAATTTAAAGCACACCAAGAAAGATGAGCTACAAGAAATAAGATGGGAAAACTTATGGAAGATTTTCCAAGAAAAATACATGTCGGAAAGATTCTTTGACCACAAGGTAAAAGAGTTCCATGAACTGCACATGGGGTCCATGACTATGGACGCATTTATAAACAGATTTCTAGATCTGATGCATTATGTACCACATATCAAAGAAGAGAAGGTGAAGATCCAGTAGTTCCTTCTGTTACAGCTAATTTTACCACACATGGTGGATCACACCTTTATGGCCTTCCGTGTCTTTCCACGGAATCTTTAGACCCCATGGACCATTTCTGTACCTTTGATGTTTCCAATATCATCCCTAAAAACATGCAATAATTTCCATATGTGACTTTTAATCCCTTTCTCGTGTATATACGCGGATTTGACCCTTAAACCCTTGTACATTGGGATGTGTGCAAAAGACCAAATGATTTTGGAGTTTTCCTTAATGTGGATCTGAGTCACTTGTCTCTTGGCCTTCCATATGCCTTGAGATCACTCGAATTCGACCTTCCATTACCCAATTGAAGAGCTATATAAGGAACCCTTTGGATACATTGAAAGGGGAGGAATTGAAGAGCAAGAAAACTATAGTCCATTGTTGCCAGAGCTTATACTTGAGTCTGCATCCCTTTTTCCCTTGGAGCACTTTGTGTTCTTCCCAAGCTTTCCTTTTTCTTATGAGCTTGCTAACGAGAGATGGAGGATTGAAGTGGTGGAGGCCCAATTGGGGAACTCAGTTTCTCTGATTCGCAAATGTGCCAACAGAGGTTGTCACTATTGTAATCTTTGTTTTATATCAATAAAAATATATTTTCCTGTCCAATAATGTGTACTTAAATGAGTATTTGATCCATGGATGCTTTTAAATGCTTATATGTTATTGATTATATATGCTAGAGTAGGTCTAACACAATTATATATAGCATGTGTGTCTTGTTTGCTGAATGTTGAGGAAGCAAATTGCTAATACAAGCGAGAGTGGAAAAGATCAACGGGGATCTACATCAACCGTCTAGAATAAGGTACTAATCGAGATCCTATAGTGTTAGATGTTTGGTTTCTCTTGCATATAGGGAAGGATTGATTTCTATAGTTAATTTGTTTGTTGTGGTACCCCAAGCCATAGGAATTTCTCTTTGTAACAGAATTGGCGACTCCGCTGGGGAGTTCCTAGTTATTTTTTCTTTGGGAGATTTTATCGGCATTCAATGTTCTTGAATTGCTCTGATTTTTCTGTTTTTGAGTTGGGTATGGGGGCATGTTTTCTTGGTAGTGTCTGATAGGAGTGAATTTTGTCTCAGCTTATCTGTTTTCCTTCATTTTTATCTCTTTTTCTTCCTGTACGCGAGTTTTTGCCTCACAGTCACGTGTACACGTGGTTTTGACTGAGATATCCACGAATATACGTGAGTTTTCTACACACAGTCGCGTATGTCCTGAGTTTTTCCTTTAGAAGAAGATTGAGTGTTTTTGGGTGAGTTTTGATGATTGTTGAGTCTCCTTAGATGCCTTTAGAGTCTGTATACACCTCTGTTTTTTACCAGAGACGTTTTTTAGGGTAAATTTTTTTTTAAGAATGTTCTTGTCATTGCATTTTCAAATTTTTGTTTTGGGATTAGTGCATTAGGTCTCTTTGACCTTAGTGCTTTGCGTGGGTGCTGTTTGATAGTGCTTACAGAGTCTAGGGCTGGTAGAGTCATTCTTTTGCTTTATTATCTCAATTTTATTCAAAAAATCCAAAAATATTTGTTTCTTTGCATCATTATGCATCATTGCACTTTGCATTTTGCATGGTACTTGCACTAGGTTTGCTTAGAGAAGTATTAGTTAGGCTTTCACATAGGAATGATTGCATTTGTCATTTGAAGAAAATTTTGCATTTCACGTAGTATCATGCCCTGTTTTTCACTCGACACAATGCATTTGCATTGATTGTTAGGTGTGCATTTTACTTCATGTTGTGTCATAACACCATTGATTGCACGATCATCTACCTTTGTGAGTAATAAGCCAAATAAAATCAACGCTTAATTAAAATAGATTACGCTATTTTCTTTTATAGGGTACACCAACAAGATTAGGTTTTATGGTCTTGGAATAGTTCATTGTGAGTAAATTCTCCAAGACCACTAAACAACAACATGTATGTGTCTATCCAGGTGAGAGTGTGAAATTCCTTGGTATAATTAGTGTTTCTTGGGATCCTCCTCTTACAAGGGAGTTAAGCATGAGATAGTGTGAGCGGTTATTGATTGGGATGACCCCTAGTCATAACTGAGTAGCACCGGAGATATTTCCTGGATTGTATTCGTATCTGGGGGTTCTTTCGAGAGTTTCAAGCTTTGCTACCCTGCCTGTTATAACTAGATCTTGTTCTTAGTTTATCTGTTCTTTTTGTCCTAATTTTCAACCATTATTTTAAAATGATTTTACATTTTATGTTGATTTTAAGAATTTTGGACAATCAATAATTTTGGTTGGATTTAATGCTTTTAATGGTTGAATTATTTCATTATTTTAGTTTTAAGGTTTTTCTTTTGGGATTATTAGTTAACATGTACATATTTAAGCTTTCAAAAACTTATAATAAAAGTTTATTCCAAGTTTTGATTTATAAGCTAACTCTCATTTTTTAGTCCTTTGTCAAATATTTTCATGAGGAGATTATTGTAGTAGCTCCGTTTTTCCTGTTTTTGTCATTGTCATTGGGAACATATTACGAGGAGATGGAAATGAATTCAGAAAAACCAAAAGATATTTTTGTCCAAAATAGACTCGTTTACAAAAACCTCTCTCAGATTTTCAACAGCTATTATCATTTGAGAGATTCAAATTCATCTTTGTGGCCTATTTTCAGGGTTTGAATTATTTAATAATTTCCTGTTTAAGTCACAAATTTGCAGCACGTATTTCGATCAATTGAAGAGGAATTTTGAAAACCCAAGAGAGGTTTTTGTTCATAACATACTAATGTAAAAATCCATCTCTCTAGTTTTGCATAGGTCTCCCAGAGCAAGAGATATGAAGGCGTCTTTGAGACCCAAATTTTCAGAAATTTGTCAAATTTCCCCAAATCCGATTTGCTATTTTTGGGTTATTTGTCTTTAAATATTTTGAGTTATCATATAACTAATTGATGTAACTGTTTCAAATTTCGATCTAGAAGGTAGTTATGGAACTAATTTACTTTTTTAATGATAAAAGGAAGACAAACATACAGTTTTGAGGTGGGATTTTTCACTCAAGGAGAGGCTTTTGGAGCTTTGATTTCTCAAGCTAGCACTTATAACTCTTATGTAAGTGGATGACTGTTATTGATTATATATAAACTGATAAGCCCTTTTACCTATCATGATTTTTCATTTATGATCTGGTTGATTACTCAGTCTACAATTTCATTTCCTGTTTAAAGGTTTATTCATGTAAATGCTTGCAGCATGTGGGTGGAATTAGTATTTCATGTGTAATGTTTATAGCTTATTGGGATGTGTTTGATCCTCAGTTTATCCAACGTGCATGATTCAGTTCTGTATTAGCTTGTTGTTGTTTATTTTCTCCTTGATTGATGAAGTTTTCAACAAAAACCATAAACCAAAACCCTAAAAACCTGTTTTACTTAATTTTATTTTATGAGATTGTGTTGGTTTGTTCTTTAATAGTCTGAGAACAATTTCTGGCACTAACATCTTTGGCGCCATTGTTGGGGATGAAGATGAAGTATATCTCCCCTAGGATATCATTATTCATCTAATTTGGAGAGGTGAACAAAGTCAAAAAATCTTTTAGACTACAATTTTTCACTGGCGACTCCACGATTAAAGATTCCACTGCAAGGAGAATTTTGTTGACAAAAAAATTAAGAAGACAAATGGAAAGACTGGATATCAGCTTATCACTTTACTCCATGAGGTTTTGTTCTTATTCATCAGTTCTTTCCCATCTTTCCCATTGCATGTAAAAATAATTATTTTTTGTTTTGTCTATTCCGATGATCATAAACCTTCAAGTACATATGCCTCTTTGGAAGAAGAAAATCTGCATTCTTCTTGTTTTATTGATGTTGATCCTATTCCTTCATGTGAAATACATATGCAGAATGATATACATATACCCATATCTCTTGAAGCTGATTATTTTGGTCATCTTGTAGAGAATAAAGCTAATCTATTACCTTCTACCATCACTCCTGAAACTTGTGAACATCTTCTTGAACCTCATTTTCAACTCATAGATTTTCAGTCTAGATTCAGACAAAAGATGTTTAAATCTCTTAGGCTGCCATCTCTCTTACATCCTTACCCTTCCTACTATGTTGATTATCTTCCCCATTTTACTGGAAAAAACCATATTACAACAGAGAAGCACTTAGAATCTTTTCATAATTTCATTGATAATTTTGAAATCATGCATGAGGATGTTGTCATGAGGTTATTTTCGAAATCCTTTGTTGGAGATGCTGGGTTTTGGTTTCGAAATTTAAAAGCTAGTTCAATTGGATCGTGGGAAGAGTTACATGATGTCTTTTTGAAGTACTGAGGTAAGAATAAATCTTATTATCAATTTCTTTCCGAATTTTATAGTTTGAAACGAGAGAATGCTAAGCCAATTACTAAATTTAATTGGAGGTTTCAAAGTTTTTATATCAGTATGCCTCCGGAGATCAGACCTTCGGAAAAAATTTCTATGGTATATTATGTTATGGCTCAACATTCAGATCTTTTCCTTTTCCTGTTAGAAAGGAAATCATCATCTTTAAGACAATTGTTTGAGGATGCAAAAGGAGTGGAGAAGAACATCCGAATTTCAAAATGCTTTGAAATCAAGATGTTGAATATATACAAGATTATGAACATGAAGAAGAACATAGGTATCATTCAGATTTAAGACAATTTTCTTTATCATTTTCATATTTTCATATGAACAATGATATAAATGACGCTTGTGTTGATTCTTCATATTAGTTTGCTGACTTTTTCGATGATAATACACTTTCAGTGGATTATAGTAGAAATTTCTTAGTTCCTGCTATGAGATTATCATGTTATGAAGAAGAAGTTGCTTCTCTTCAACCTCTTACTAGTGATATAAGAAATAAATTTCCATTCTTGACTTATGGTCACTTTCAGAATTTTATTTTTTCAAGTTTTGATCAAGGGTTTTATTTAAAGGTCGAGAAGCAGTTTGAAAAGCCCTTGGTTTTCATTCTTAATCCAAAGTTTAAAAAGAACAGCAATGGAGAGGAAGAGAATGCTTCACTTTATGATGAATATAATGAATACATTGAAGTTTTAAATCAGAAATTTCATGATCATGTGGCTTCTTGGATGGAGTTGTATTTTTCAAAGGTTTCTAATGCTCCAGCTTTTCTCATACTTCCTATTTCTAGTCATATGTATCAGCTTCCTACAGACTCTTTATTGCATTTATCACATCTTTTGTGGGTTTTCTCAAATAGTAGCATGCATGGAATTATGATTCTTAGTCAAATGGTTTTTTGGCTTCACTGGAAGTATGATTACACTTTATTGGGTTGTTTCCTCCGATTAGAAGTAGGAGTAAATAGCAGAATAATCTTGCTATATGAGCATGTAGATTCTTTTCAGTATGTTGGTTTGTAGCAGTATTTTGTCATTTCAAAGGTATGTGTTCATATTTTGAAAAACTTGTAGAGAATTGGTAAATCACTCCATCACCCAATGAATAAGGCACAAGGTCTACAGGTTTTTTAAGCCTCACAAGGAGGAATTCATCCCACAGCAAGAGCCAAATGTTATAACTAGATCTTGTTCTTAGTTTATCTGTTCTTTTTATCCTAATTTTCAACCATTGGTTTAAAATGATTTTACATTTTATGTTGATTTTAAGAATTTTGGACAATCAATAATTTTGGTTGGATTTAATACTTTTAATGGTTGAATTATTTCATTATTTTAGTTTTAAGGTTTGTCTTTTGGTCTTATTATTTAATATGTACATCTTTAAGCTTTCAAAAACTTATAATAAAAGTTTATTCCAAGTTTTGATTTATAATCTAACTCTCATTTTTTAGTCCTTTGTCAAATATTTTCATGAGGAGATTCCTGTAGTAGCTTTGTTTTTCCTGTTTTTGTCATTGTCATTGGGAGAAGATTACAAGGAGATGGAACTGAATTCAGGAAAACCAAAAGAGGTTTTGGTCCAAAATAGAATAATTCACAAAAACCTCTCTCATTTATGCAACAACTATTATCATTTGAGATATTCGAATTCATCTTTGTGGCCTATTTTCAGGGTTTGAATTATTTAATAATTTCATGTTTTAGTCACAATTTTTTAGCACGTATTCCGATCAATTAAATAGGAATTTTCAAAAACAAAGATATTTTTGTATTCATAACATACTCATTAAAAAAAACCTCTCTTAGGTTTTGCACAGGTGTCTTGGAGAGAGAGATATGAAGGCGTCTTTGAGACCCAAATTTTCAGAAATTCGCCAAATTTCCCCAAATCCGATTTTCTATTTTTGGGTTAATTATCTTTAAATATTTTGAGTTATCATATAAATAATTGATATAACTGTTTCAAATTTTGACCTAGAAGGTCTTTATGGAACTACTTTAATTTTGTAATGATAAAAAGGAAGACAAACATACAGTTTTGAGGTGGGATTTTTCACTTAAGGAGAGGCTTTTGGAGCTTTGATTTCTCAATCTAGCACTTATAGCTCTTATGTAAGTGGATGACTATTATTGATTATATATAAATCGATAATACCTTTTACTTTTCATGCTTTTTCATTTCTGATCTGGTTGATTGGTTAGTCTACAATTTTATTTCCTGTTTAAAGGTTTATTCATGTAAATGCTTGTAGCCTGTGGGTGGAATTAGTATTTCATGTGTAATGTTTATGGATTATTGGGATGTGTATGATCCCCAGTTTATCCAATGTGCATGATTCAGTTCTATATTAGCTTTTTGTTGTTTATTTCCTTATTGATTGATGAAGTTGTCAACAAAAACCATAAACCAAAAACCTAAAAACCTATTTTACTTAATTTTATTTTATCATATTGTGTTGGCTTGTTCTTTAGTAGTCTGAGAAAAATTTCTTGCACTAACACTGTCCATACAATCAATCCTGCCTAAAACTGTATGCCTGAGCATTAATTATATTGATATGACCTTAGTTGCCTTACCTAGGTTATCGAGGGGGTAGTTTGCAGGGGTTGTTCTACAGGTGTCTCGACCAGGTTGGGGTTGGATAGCACAGTCGCTATATGCATTGAAGCTGAGGGCCACAATAATTGGTTACGAACCTCCGCTTGTTGTGTATGGGAGTCTCAAGCCTCTCCTAGGAGAGACATACCTTCTTCATTCGGGAGCTCACATATCATACCCTTGTTTGCTTGTGATTGGCTTTAGATTATATAGGTGTATGCTCTGTGCATGCTAGCTTGCTTAGGGTTTGCGTAATTAGAAGAGTCTTTCTCATTTTTTTGAGTCATTGTGGATTCAGGTGTGGTACTTCACCTTTCTTGTCATTTAGCAGGAATTCCGCCTTCTACATCTCCTCCTCCTTTGGGAGAGAGAAAGAGATAGTCCAGGCAGACTACTTCTCACATTGATTCACACATGATGGGAGATCATGAAGATGAAATTCCTGAGTTGTCTTCTCCACCTCATGAGTTTGGGGAAGAATATCCTACTTATGTATATGATCCTTTACCTGATATAGCTACACACTCTAGGTACGATCCTTCACCTGATATACCTACACATTCTAGGTATGATCCCTCATTCACAAGTCACTGGAATTGGATGCCGAGCGGAGAGACTCATCATGAACCTACAAGCACTAGGTATCTTAGTTATGGCATGTCTGGTATCCCTGCACATGATCCAACACACCATGCCGAGTCAGAGTTTGAACCTAACACTACGCTTGGGGGCACTCCTATTCCTTTCCATGTGGAGATATTTGGGAGCATGAGTCACATTGCACCCTCCATCCCAGCAGTGGAGGCCATATCACATGGTTGTCCTAGAACTAGTGTTAGTAGTCCTATTCAAATATCAGAACCAAGATGAGTGACTATAGGGAATACCACTTACATAACTTCACATGTCCCTTCGTCCTCTATTCCTAGTTCTTCGAATGCTATTCCTCCCCCTCATTCACGTGGTACTTCGGGCCAGAATGTTGTTACTAGTCATGTTCGTACTGCTGCTACTTGCGTAGTCATGTCTCAGAGTCAAGTACCTCCTATTGTCTCAGGAGGTCATATTCCTACTTCTGGAACATCCTATGGTCTATCATAGGGAGTTCCTCATATTCCTACTTATGGAGTTTCTCATGGGACATCCCATGAGACATCTTATGGAGATTCTTATGGACAATATTATGGACCATAGTATGGACAGAGTTATTCACCTTATGGGTACGAGTATCAACAACCTGCTTACTCCCTGAATTATGGCTTTGTAGCTCCAAATAGTCAAGGTACACCACATTATGGTGCTTCCATGCCACCCTACATAGGTCAAACAGGTGGAGGATACTATGGCCATGGCCATGGTGGTTACGGTAATCAGTTTTATGTGAACCAAAACTATCAGGGAGCATGGCACCGACATGCTCAACCTAGGATCCCTTTCCTTGCAACATTAAATTTACCTGACTTGTTGATACTAACGAACGATCTGGTATCTCATGACCTGGCTTGGCCAGCTGTCCCTACCAAGCTTCCCTCGGACATTCCCAAATTCGAGGGAAAAACAGGAGAAGATCCTAGTGAACATGTTACTACATTTCACCTTTGGTGCTCTTCTAATTCCTTACACAATGACTCAATCCGTTCAAGGCTGTTTCAATGCACCCTCACCGGGCCTGCAGCGAAATGGTACATAAAGTTACCTAGGGGGCCATTCATTTTGTTCGATGACCGAGCTATGAATTTTCTCAATCACTTCCAACTACCAGTGCATTACGACGTTGGTACAGAACTCTTATCAACATTTCGATAAGACAAAGCCACGTATATCTCGGACCATATCCAAGAGTGGCATAGACAGAAGAGATTGATTAAATCCTTCATACCACCGGAGTTTCTCCTCGAGTGGTTCCTTAAATCATTACTACCTTATATAGCGAATGATGTTTCTACGTCCAGAGTTCAGAACGAGGAACAAGCCATTTTTAGGCAATAGGAATTGGACTTGATTTATGCTCAATCCAAATTTTTATATGAGATCATTCCTAATGCTGCATGTTCTAGTTTTGACCCTAAGGTCAAATATGGACCACATGTCGATGGCATTGTTGGTTGTATGAGTACCAAACCTGCGGATTCGATTGTGAAACAGATGAGTCAATTTTCTATCAACCAATCTACCTCGGGACAAGCCATAGCTTTGTCTCAACCCACCCAAATGGTGAATGTGCTTTCGGTGCAATCGTCGGACCAGAAGGGTAACCAACAACCTAGAAAGAATAAGAAAAAGGGTAAAAACAATCATAAGGGTGGGAATACGAATGAAAACGCCAATTTTAATGACAAGAACGCCCGCAATGTTGGGGGGACAAGTAGTCCAAACATAAGGTTAAGTTTCCTTGCAAGTTGTGTAAGGATGACCATCTCACTCACTTGTTCCCTCGTATGGAAGACACCTCGAGGTTCATAGCACAGGAACCAGCTATGCTGACCAACCCTTTACCCCATAATCAAAACATGAACTTGAGGACCCATGATCAGTGTGGTGGAGATCAAGATCTACTGGAAGCTAGTAGTGGTCATGGTTGCATCAACATGGTGCATGCTACTAAGGTTGTGACTCATGTGAAGGACTATGGTTCATCACAACCACACCTTGGAAAGGAACCTGCTCCACCCAGGAGTCATTTGCGTATTGAAAACCCTGTGGATAAACTTGAAGTCGCACCTCGCATTCCTAAAGGAGTCCTAAAGCATTTAGGACACAATACTAACGCCCGAGTTGCCTAGAACTATTCAGTTGTCGAGGATTTGGGCCACACTCCTTGTGCGATGTCTACACTTGAAGTACTTCAGAGTTGTACTTCACAAAGGAAGGCTTTTCTTTCTGCTCTTGGTGTTAATGATGATAACTCTTCCTCCATCATCAAATTTGAAACCGCAGGACTACATCCTCACTTGCCTTACTATGTGTCTCTCTCGATTCATGTAGAATGTCTTAACATGACTGTCAAATGCACTGTGATTGACGAAGGCGCTATGGCTTTCGTGATGTCTTTATTGTGTTGGAAGGGTTTGGGTTCCCTTGAGCTATTTAAATCTGCTACCATGTTGACTGGTTTTGATGGTAGATCATTTCAGCTACATGAAATTCTTCCTTCTCTTAAGGTCCATTTGGGAGGGAAGACTGTCGTGATCGAGGTCGAGGTGGTTGATGCGCCCCTTGATTACAATCTGTTATTGGGTAGGAATTGGATGTATAGTATGCAAGCCGTAGCTTCTTCTCTATTTAGATTTTTATGCTTTCCATTTAATGGAAAGATTATTATGATTGATTAGACATAATTCAAAAATCTGAGTGCTGCTGCATCATCGGGAGCTTCTATCCCGATTATCGATCATGCTCAGCTAGCAACTAGGAGTATGGGTGTTGGCATGTATCCATTCCTTATGGGTATCTTTAGTTGTCCTGCATCCATTCTTATGATCAGGTCTAGTTCCGGTGGGGCTTTGTCTTCATTGAGTTTGATGTCTTTTCACACTACCCATATGGAATATCCTTGGATCCTTCCTACACCGAGTCCTTCGAGTAAGCCTATCGAAACGGACGTGTCGTTTCCTGCAGCAATGATAGCATATCAAGCCAATCATGAATGTGTTGCAGAGCCTATTCCTTCCTCTTCGCGGACGTAAAAGGAGGACCCATATGTGCTGCCTGCATGGGCAGTCGAGTCTTCTCATGCACATGATTGCATTGATAGTGTTTTTTCATTAGATGAAGCTATTATTGAGGCCATGTCTAGGGTTGAGCCACCTTGGGAAGAGTTACATCATAGATCTTATTTTCTTCATGAGCTTGGCCGTTTGGAGTGTGAAGACTTTAGGGAGATTCTTAGTGAGAGAATTGGTAGTCCCATGGTTCCATTGAGCTCTCCTAGTTTGATGGCTGACGGAAACATGGAGAATATATCTCCTACCATCCCTCTCAATATCTCTTGCGATCCTGGCAAGATTGAGAATGTCTATATTGGGGCAAAATGTTCCCATGCTGAGATTCAAGAGTATACTAAGCTGTTCAAAGAGTTTTGTGATGTCTTTGCTTGGTCATATGACGAAATGATAGGTATTGACCCTCACATTGTTGAACATGAAATTAAAACTTACCCCAATACTAAGCCTGTTCGACAACGCTTGAATGCGGTGAAGCCTAGAAAAGCACCCGTGATTAAGGCTGAGATAGAAAAGTTGTTAAATGCCAGTTTTATCTATCTCGTTCCCTTGATGGAGTGGGTTTCAAACCTCGTTCTGGTTGATAAGAACCAGGGAGTGATCCATATATGCATTGATTTCCATGACTTGAATCGTGCCTGTCCTAAGGATAATTTTCCCACACCATTTATTGATCAAATTTTTGATGAGTGTGCAAGAAGCGAGGTATTTTCCTTTATGGACAGCTTTTTCGGATACAATTAGATCTAGATCAAACCCAATGACCAACATAAAACTACAATTATTTGTCCTTGGGGTACCTTTGCATATCGGAAGATGCCTTTCGGCCTTAAAAATGCCAGAGCCACATTTCAGCGGGCTATGACCTTGATCTTCCATGCTCTCAAATTGATTATTGAAGTCTTTTTGGATGACCTTGCTGCTCATTCTTGTCAAAGGATGTGTCATTCCTACCATTTGAGGTTAGTGTTCAAAAGATGCCACCATTACTTGGTTAGGTTAAATCCTCATAAATGCATCTTTTGCATGAAGTCTGGTCACGTGTTAGGGTTCATTGTCTCCAAGTAGGGTATAAGAGTCAATCCCTTAAAGGTTGAGGCAATACCTCAATTGTCTCCCCCGAGAAACATTAGACATCTTCAATGTTTGCAAGGCATGGCAAATTTCTCGCAGAGATTCATGGTTAACTTTGCCAATTTGACTAAAGGTTTTATGCATCTTTTGAAGAAGGACACTACCTTTTGTTGGGATGAGTGATCCCATGAGTCCTTTGATGTACTTAAATAAGCCTTAGTATCGACCCTCATGATTAGTCCACCCAACTATAGCCATGATTTTTTGCTTTATGTGGTTGCGTCCATGGAGACGATTGGTATGGTTTTGGTTCAAGAGGATGAGGATCTCCATGAGCATGTCATATATCATTTGAGCTGAAACCTTGTAGATGCAAAGATCCGCTATTCCCATGTGGAGAAACTTGTCTTAGCTACCGTTCATGCAGTTCAAAGATTGAGACACTACATTCTCCTTTGCCAGACCTTGGTGGTAGCCCATGTCAATCCATTTCAGTTCGTCCTCACTAGAAGGATGATCGGGGGAAAGTATAATAAGTGGATTGTCATCTTGCAAGAATTCGATCTCGAGTTTGTTTGGGAAAAATAAAAAAAAATCTTTGATTTTTGTGGAGCTTATATCTGATTTCCCAAGCGAGGAGGAGGAGGAAATTTGTGAAGATACGTTTGTCGATGAGCACATTTTCCTAATCTCAACTTTGGATCCATGGTATGGGGATATCATCATATATTTACAAACATTGAAGGTTCCTACTCACCTTTCACGGGATGAACAACGACGGCTACGTCACGTATCCAAGAACTCCCTTATAGTGTATAACACATTGTACCACAGTGGGGTAGATTCCATTTTACATCATTGTTTAACTCATGAGGACGTTGAGCTTGTGCTGAATGATCACCATAGAGGGGGATGTGGTAGTCATTTATCTAGGCTTTATATAGCCCAAAAAATATTGAGAGTGGGTTATTTCTGGCCATCAATCTTTAAATATTGTGTCAATGCAGTCAAAAAGTGCCACACTTGCTAGGTGTTTGCATGCAATATGCGCTCACATCCTGCTCTGTTACATCCGATTATCATCGCTGGTCCCTTCACTAAGTGGGGGCTTGATTTCATGGATTGCAAACCAGCTTCAGTTGGGAGGCATCATCATATTCTAGTGGTTGTTGAATATTTCATGAAATGGGCCGAGGCTATGCCCACAGTTAAATCTGACGGTGAGACAGCTGTGCATTTCGTATTCAACCAGATCATTACTCGGTTTGGTATTCCAAAGGAGCTTGTCATTGACCATGGTAGGAACTTTCAGAATCGAATGATGGAAGATTTGGCCTCGAAGTTAGGGTATAAGCAAGAGAATTCCTCTTCTTATTACTCTCAGGCGAATGAACAGGTTGAAGCAGTGAACAAATCACTTAATTTCATTCTCCAACAAACCATCGCACAAAGCAAGACCAATTGGCATATCATGTTATATCCTTCTTTGTGGGCTTATAGAAATATGGTTAAGACTACCACCAGTTTTTCTCCATATTAGCTTGTACATGGAGTGGAGTCTGTCTTGCAGGTTGAATGTGAAATCCCTTCATTGAAGCTAGCCATAGAGCACTTACCAGACACTTCCCCACTGGAGGAATGTTTGGTCCACTTAAAGAATATTGATGAGCAGTAATGAGATGCCTTAGTGGCCCTAGATGTAAATAAGCATCACGTTAAGGTCCATTATGATAAGTCTATCCGTTCGAGGAAGTTTAGTGAAGGAGATTTGGTCCTTTTGTAGGATCAAGCTAAAGAACCCTTGGGGGCAGGAAAGTTTAACCCCATGTGGCATGGTCTTTGCATTGTCAAATGTGTGTTAGAGAAGGGCACCTATGAGCTAGTAGATTATGAGGGGATAGCCTTGGAGGAGCCTAGAAATGGGATATATCTTAAAAAGTACTATGCATGATTCTTAGCCAGGGCTAATTATTGTATATTATTGTACAATATTTTGCATAGTTAGGTTTTTCTTATGGTGATCAAGTTTGTTGATTAGCTTTCATTTCTTATGGCAGATGCCAATGGAGTCTTCCGTCTATATAGGATTCGCTGATGGTGCTATCTGTCACACTCAACACTCAGCCTCTGCTGCTTGGGTGATTTATACTCCTACGAGTTAAGTATTGTCTTCAGGAGGCGTATGTTTACGGTCCTCTTCAAACAATGTTGCTGAATATAGTGCCGTTATTGAGCTTCTACGGGATGTCATTTCACATGGTGTTCTCTCTCTTGAGGTACGTCTTGAGCAGTTAATAGTGTCACAACTGAATGGCTTATATCATGTTAGGGATCCAACATTATTACGAAGATTCTTACGTGTGAGATTGTTAGAATGTCAATTTGACAACATAACATACATACATGTTCCAAGAATTTATGATCAAGTTGCTGACTCATATGCTAACTATGTGTTATATTGGAATTTGTTTCACAGACCATAAGGTCATCACAAACATACATTTTTACACATGTAAATAAATAAAATCGATCATCATAAAAAAATTTCATTAAACAATCAAAATGTGACGTTATAATACATAAGTGTCATAATACAAAAATGGGGCTTTCGAGCCACAAAAATATAATACACAGTAGTACAAAAGTGTGTCACTCCCAGGTATCTAATCCTGGGGAGGAGGAGGGGGGTTCTGATTGTGGAAAGTCACAATGGCTCTAGCTAGCCGTCGAAACAACCGCACCAATGATAGTGGTACACCCACCACCTGACGCTACATGGCCTCAAGCAAGTCCTCAACTTGCGCCATGGATACCCTATGTGTCAGCCGCACAAAGTTTGTGTGGATGCTTTGGAGCATCTGCTCCGCATCCACACCCATGATGTCATCTCCTCGTCCCCTCCATTTATGACGAGGGAAACTGTCAGGCCACTGTGGTCCTACATCTGCATACATATGCTAGGATGTCACTATGTATTGTTGTTGATGTATTTGTAACTTCGAAATGTATTCATCGATGTATCTTATGTCTTGTAACCCAATGTTTATTCTGGGATGTGTCTATAATGTAATTGAGTCATGATGTCATGCCTCGATGTTTCGACCAGGAGGATCTATAATGTAAACAAGTTATGTCAAGTCATTGTGGGTAACCCTCCTATTGTCTAAGGGTTAAAGTCCCCATAGTTTCGGGGCACTAGGGTTATCAGACTCACTTAGTGAAGTCGGCCCTAGTAGGGTTTTAGTCATGTTGAGAAGCCGTATAAATAGAGAGGTGATCTCTCTATTTATCACACATCACATACACACTCAAGTGTAGCGCATAGTTGAGGAAGGAGAAGACATTGGGGCTAGTTAAGAAGGAGGTTACTACTATTGGGAGATCACGTACTGTTTTGGGCTTTTCTATTTTGTTGTTGATTTTATCTCTGAGGAAGTTGCGAGGTTTTCTCCATTTATGGTTTCCCTGAGGAAAAAAACTGTGTTCATTGTCTCTTCTATTTGGTTGTTGTGCTTGTTATTCTCTCAGTTAAAGATCCTAATAATGCTAGCTTAATGTTGAAAAACTAACATGGTATCAGAGCTAAGCTGAGAAGAAGACATTGTGCAGCTGCAGGAACTAGGGATTCCTAGTTTCTGGACCTTCCTCCATAGATTTTCAGCAAAAGTAAGGTGGAATAACTCTCCTCCTTAGGGCACATATTTTTGTTGAAGCAGAATCCAATTTTGAGTTTTTTTTTCAGTTTTGGACCCGACACTACTACCGAAAATTAGGGCTTTTCACAGAAGAGGAATTTTTCAGTGAGCCCAGGCCTGGATTGATCTCCTCCCCAAAATCGAAGTTAGGGATCAATTTCAAATAATTTGATTGGACAGATCTCGAGAAAAGAAAAATCCTAATTTGCTCCTGAACCAGTACTACAGGATTTTAGCTCCAAATCTAGATCTGACATCTTGACCTGGTAAGATCTAAATCTTTTGTATTTCCATTTGAGGTTCTCAGTTAAGATGTCTAATCATACCAAGATTGATGAAAATATTGAGGGTGCTGATTACTTCTGAGCCTGGAAGTATAGGATCTCCTTGGTCCTGGAAGAGAATGAGTTGGACTCCTACATCAATGAGGAGGTTCCAGTTCCAGAGGGAGATGAGGCTAAGGCCTTGCATAAGAAGAAGTTGGTTATGGAAAATAGGATCATTGTTGATTCTATCAAGGATCACCTTATCCCACAGGTGTCCTCTCTCAATACACCTAAAGCTATGTTTGATGCCCTAACCAAATTGTTTGAAGGGAAGAACATAAACCGAAAGATGACTTTGAGGAATCAACTGAAGAATGTGAAGATCCAGAATGCAGAGCCCATCCAGTCTTACTTCAAAAGGGTTTCTCAAATCAAGGAACAATTAGAAGTAGTAGATGAAGAAGTGGAGAATGCATAAATTGTAATGACCACCTTGAATGGTCTCCCTAGGACATGGGCCTCTTTCATTCAAGGGATCTGTGCTAGAAAGAAGTTAGTCAAGTTCAGCAGACTATGGAAAGAATGTTCTCAAGAAGAAGCTCGGATAGTAGCTTGAGAAGAGAAGATGGGAAGTGAAGATCAAGCTCTCACAGTACAATCCAAGAAACCCAGATCTAGCCATCATAGAAGTAATTACTCTCATCAAAGGAATAACTCTAGAAATCCTAGAGATAATTCTAACTTCATTTGCTATACATGTGATGAAAAAGGACACTTTGATAGAGATTGTTCTAAGAACAATAGTAGCTCTCACAAGAAGAAGGGAAACAAAAGAAGACATCATGATCATGCTGCACAGGATGATGAAGCTTCATCAAAGAGAACTAGATATGAAAGTGAAGATTCTTCAAAGGAGGATGAATATGTTTTGATTTTTGCTCTCATGGGAAACATTACTCATGGAAGAAATGATTGGCTTATAGATAGTGGGGCTTCTAAACATATGACTGGATTCAAGAAATCCTTTGTGAAACTTTTAGAACATGAATCACCTCACAAGGTGAAGCTAGGAGATGACTACCAGTATCCAATAAAAGGCAGTGGGGAATCTTCCTATAAGCTAGACTCTGGAAAGTCTATAGCAATGAAGGAAGTATTATTTGTGCCAGGACTCAAGAAGAACCTTCTCTCCATATCTGCATTAGATGCAAAAGGAATGAGGGTTGCATTCATAGATGGTCAAGTCATCATGTGGCAAAAAGGAAAGACTATTGATGATGCAATAGTGATTGGTGAATAAGAAGGAGGTTTGTACAAATTGAAGGACCATCTAGAACAAGCCTTGGTCCATGACAAAGTAGAGCCAAATGAACTTTGGCATAGAAGGCTTGTACATGTGCATTACAGAGCACTACGTCTTGCAAGAAAAGCTGTTGAGGGTCTTCCAGAAATACAAACAAAACATGATGGGGTCTACAAAGGATGTGCGAAAGGAAAGAACACAAAGAAGACATTTCCAAGTAGTGAAAGCAAAGCAAAATGAATCTTGGAAATCATCCACTCCAATGTATGCGGTCCTATGTCATCAAGATCACTAAGCGGGTATGCATATTATGTTTCTTTTATTGACGATTTTTCTAGGAAGACATGGGTTTACTTCATGAAGAACAAAGACGAAGTATTCAGCAAGTTCAAGGAATTCAAATCCTTGATCGAGAATCACACTAAAAAGAAGATCAAGACCTTTCAATCAGATAATGGCAGAGAATTCACTTCGTATAAATTCAAATAGCTATGTAAAGAATCAGGGATTAAGAGGGATTTTTCCACTCCTTATAATCCACAATAGAATGGGATTGTAGAATGGAAGAACAAAACTATCATGGAAGATGCAAGAGCTATGCTTCATGATCAAGATCTTCGTATGCATCTTTGGGAGGAAGCTGCCAAAACAGTGGTGTATGTACAGAACCGTGCTCCACATAGAGTACTCAAGAACAAGACTCCTAAAGAAGTCTTCTCTAGTAAGAAACCAGAAGTCAGCCATCTCAGAATATTCGGTTGTCCTGTATACACATTCCAAAAGAGAAGAGAACAAAATTGGATCCTTTAGGAAATAAGGGTATATTTGTGGGATACTCTGAAATCTAGAAGGCTTACAGAATATATTTCCCAGGATACAAGAAGATTGACATCAGCAGGGATGTGACATTTGATGAAGACATAGCTTACAACAAATCTAGAAAGAGACCTGCTGAAGAACCTGAAGAAGCAGAAGCACCCAGAATTCATGATACAACCATGAACGAAGAAACTCAAGAAGAAGATAGAGAATTTGAGGAACCACAAAGACCTGTAGATCCACCTCTAGAGAAAAATCCTCATAAGGGGAAACCTACTTGGGTATGTGAAATTATCCAAGGTACAAAAAGACATGGGGCTCCAGAAGAAAATCACAAAGAAAGAAAGAGAACTAGATCCTACTCTGAGTATGTAGCCTTACTATGTGATTTCATTGATAAAGAACCTTCCAGTTATGAAGAAGTAGTAGAACAGAAAGAATGGAAGGATTCTATGATCAAAGAATACCAATCGATCATGAAGAATGATGTTTGGGATGTTGTGACTTCCAAATGGATCTACAAGATCAAGCATGCTGCAGACGGTAGCATTGAAAAATAGAAAGCAAGATTTGTGGCTTGGGATTTCTCTTAGAAAGAAGGAATAGATTATGAAGAAACCTTTACACCTGTAGCTAGATACACTTCCATCAGATCAGTACTTGCTCCCAGCTATAGTGATGAAATGGAAGATACACCAGATGGATGTCAAGACTGCTTTCTTGAATGGTGTAGTAGAAGAGGAAGTGTATGTAGAACAACCACTCAGTTTTGAGACACATGACAAAGAGTCTCATGTATGTAGATTGAAGAAAGCCCTGTATGGTTTGAAACAGGCACCCAAGACTTGGTACGGCAGGATTGACAGCTTTCTATCCAGTTTGGGCTTTACCAAGACTAAAGCATATTCCAACCTATACTACAAGGTTGAAGATGGCAACCCAGTGATGCTCCTACTATATGTAGATGATATGTTTGTGACAGGTATGGATGGGTTTATTGCTGATACAAAGAGAAATATTGCTACTGAGTTTGAAAGGAAGGACTTGGGTATGATGCATTATTTCCTAGGCATGGAGGTGTGGTAGAGTGCGGATGGAATCTCCCTTGGACAAGGGAAGTATGCAATAGAGATCCTGAAGAGGTTTGGGATGATGGACTGCAAAGCCATGGCCACACCTATGGCATCAAACCTGAATCTATTGAGTGATGTTTCATCAGAGTCGGTTGATGCTACGATGTATCGTCAGATGATTGGGTCCTTCATGTACTTGATGAACACAAGACCAGACATTTGCTTCACTGTGAACACCTTGAGGCAGTTCTTGATAGATCCGAGAAATGTTCACTTGATTGCTGCAAAGCATATTCTGAGGTACCATTAGGGGTATAGTTGATTATGGGCTCAAGTATGAGTCAAATTAGAAGATTAACCTAGAGGGTTATGTTGATTCATATTGGGTAGGCAGTGCCATTGATAGGAAGAGCACTTCAGGGTGTTGCTTCAGTATGGGATCAGGTGTGATATCTTGGTTTAATAGGAAGCAATCCTGTGTGGCACTGAGTACAGCTGAAGCAGAGTATATTGCAGCTTGTTCAACTAGTTGTGAGGCAGTATGGCTGAGGAATCTACTATTTGATTTATTTGATCTCCAGTTGGATGCTACTTATATACATTGTGACAACCAAAGTTGTGTGAAGTTGTCAGAGAATCCAGTGTTCCATGACAAGTTGAAGCATATCGAGATCATGTATCACTATATCAGGGATATGGTGCAGAGGGGAGCAGTGAAGCTCTAGTATGTTGCGATGGACGATCAGATAGCTGATTTGTTGATGAAGCCATTGGCTAGGGTGAAGTTTGAGTACTTCAAGGAGAAACTTGGTGTTCTCCATATCGAGGTTCCCTCCAAAGGGAAGTGATGAGTCTGTGAGCCATTCTGACATGGGAGAGGATTAAGTTCCTTCCATGGTTATATGTAAGGACTGAGCCATTTTGTCATGGCGAGAGGATTTAGGTTCCTTCCATGTTAGATATGAGTGCTGAGCCATTCTGATGTGACTGTAGGATTGGTTCCTAAGTGATCAGATATAAGGGTTGTTTCCATTCTGGGAGTGGAGGTTCCTGGTCAGTTACTAGGAAAACTCAGTCTAGGACTAAGAATCCATTCTAATATGATAGAGAGATGTGTTCCCAGTTGATCAGATGTAAGGGATGAACCATTAGTTCATGGCTAAAGGATTAAGTTCCTCCCATGTTAGATGTGAGTGTTGGCCATTCTGATGAGTAGGTCAGATGTAAGGGCAACTACCATTCTCTGGGAGAATGGAGGCACCTGGTTAGTTACTAGGTAGCTCAGTCTGGGACTGGGGGCCATTCTGATGCGATGGTAGGATTAGTTCCTTCATGATTAGATGTGAGTGCACACCCTTTCAATGTGATGTGTTTACACATGGTCAAATGTAAGTGTAGAGCCTTTCTGACAGGATGAGGTCAGATATAAGTGCTGAGCCATTCTGGCGCGATGTGTTTACACACTGTTAGATGTGAGTTTTGTGCCTTTCTGATAGGATGAGGTCGAATGTAAGTGCAGATCATTTTTATGCAATGTGATTGCACATGATCAGATATAAGTGTTAAGACATTCTAGCGCGATGTGTTTACACATGGTCAGATGTGAGTGCTAGTCCTTTCTGACAAGACGAGGTCAGATGTGAGTGTTGGGCATGCCTTTCTGACAAGATGAGGTCAGATGTAAGAGCTAGGTGGGCCATTCTAACTTAAGTGTTAGATATAAGCGCTAATGAAGACCTACATGAAGGGTAGGCCTACAGGATTGACTCTGTAGAACTTCCTGTGATGAGAATGTTAGAATTTCATCATTAAGCTAGCATTATATTAGGATCTTTATTGATATAATAAAAATCACAACAATCAAACTCAAGAGACAATGAACACAGTGTCTATCCTCGGGGAAACCATAAATGGTGAAAACCCTGCAACTTCCTCAGAGATAGAATCAGCACCAAAATAGAAAATCCCTAAAACAGTAACTAATCTCTTGACAATAGTAATCTTCTTCTTGTCTAGCCCTAGTGTCTTCTCCTTCCTCAAATATGCGCTACACTTGAGTGTGTATGAGTTGTGTCATAAATAGAGACTCCAGTTCTCTATTTATACTAATCCCGACATGACTAAAACCCTACCAGGGCCGATCTCTACTAGGAGAGTCTAATAACCCTAGTGCCCCGGAACTGCAGGGACTTTAACCCTTAGAAAATTAGAGGGTTACCCACTATGACTTGACATGACTTGTTTACATTATTGATTCTCCCGATAGAAACCTTAGGGCATGAAGACATGACTCAATTACATTATAGATACATCCTAGAATAAACATCAGGTTACAATACATAATATACATAAATGAATACATTCCGAAGTTACAAATACATCGACACTCCCTCTTAACTAGGAAAGTATTCTTTCGACACAATTTTCAGCATAAGTCTTCTTCTCTGTATCTTCTGGATCCTCATCCAGTCCTCGTCATCTTCAAGTCTTCTTCCTCTTTAAGTCATCTTCATCTTCAATTCATCTTTGTTTTCAAGTCATCTTCATCATCAGATCTGGATCATCACTTGATTTGGATCATCATGGGACATCATCAGTGGATGTGGATCATCATCACTCGATCTGGATCATCACTGGATCTGGATCATCACTCGATCTAGATCATCACTGCTGGATCATCATCCCTGGATCTGGATCATCATCACTCGATCTGGATCATCACTAGGCATTATCACAGGTTCTATCTCTTGATTCTTCTCGTCATAGGAACCTCTATAGAGCCAGTCCTTTTTTATACTGGATGTATCATCTCAGAGCTAGTCCTTTTTCATACTAGATGAGGTATCACAGAGCTGGTCCTTTTTCATACTAGATGAGGCATCACAGAGCTGGTCCTTTTTCATACCAGATGTGGCAGCTACTTAGAGCTAGTCCTTTTTCATACTAGATGAGGCATCACAGAGCTGGTCCTTTTTCATACCAGATGTGGCAGCTACTTAGAGCTAGTCCTTTTTCATACTAGATGAACCTTCTCAGAGCTAGTCCCTTTTCATACTAGATGAGCCTTCTCAGAGCTAGTCCTTTTTCATACTAGATGAGGCATCACAGAGTTGGTCCTTTTTCATACCAGATGAGGCATCACAGAGCTGGTCCTTTTTCATACTAGATGTGGTAGCCACTCAGAGCTAGTCCTTTTTCATACTAGATGAGGCATCACAGAGTTGGTCCTTTTTCATACCAGATGAGGCATCACAGAGCTGGTCCTTTTTCATACTAGATGTGGTAGCCACTCAGAGCTAGTCCTTTTTCATACTAGATGAGCCTTCTTAGAGCTAGTTCTTTTTCATGCTAGATGAGACATCATAGAGCTGGTCCTTTTTCATACCAGATGAGGCATCACAGAGCTGGTCCTTTTTCATACCAGATGTGGCAGCTACTCAGAGATAGTCCTTTTTCATACTAGATGAGCCTCCACAGAGCCATCCCTTTTTCATGCTGGATGTGCCATCTACATAGAGCTAGTCCTTTTTCATACTAGATGTGTCTTCACAGAGCCAGCCCTTTTTCATGTTAGATGTGGAATCCACATATACCTGAAAATGGAAGGAACCAATCCTCTCACCATGTCATAGCTCTTACATCTAACCATGGAAGGAACTAATCCTCTCACCATGTCAGAATGGCACAACACTTACATCGAATCATGGAAGGAACCAATCCTCTCACCATGTCAAAATGGCACAGCACGGACACATCACTTCCTCTTGGGAGGAACCTCGATCTGGAGAACACCAAGCTTCTCCCTGAAGTACTCAAACTTCACCCTAGCCAATGGCTTAGTCAACACATCAGCTATCTATTCGTCCGCCGCAACATACTGGAGCTTCACTGCTTCTCTCTGCACCATATCCCCGATATAGTGATACTTGATCTCGATATGCTTCAACTTGTCATGGAATACTGGATTCTTTGACAACTTTACATAGCTCTGGTTGTCACAGTATATACAAGTAGCATCTAACTGGAGATCAAACAAATTAGACAGTAGCTTCCTCAGCCATACTGCCTCACAACTAGCTGAACAGGCTGCAACATACTCTACTTCAGTTGTACTCAATGCCACAAAGGATTGCTTCCTGCTAAACCATGAGATCATAGCTGATCCCATACTAAAGCAACATCCTGAAGTTCTCTTCCTATTAATGACACTACCTACCCAATCTGAATCAACATAACCCTCCAGGTTAATCCTTTGATCAGCCTTATACTTGAGCCCATAATCAACTGTACCCTTCAGGTACCTCAAAATATGCTTTGCAGCAGTCAAGTGAACATGTCTCGGATCTGTCAAGTATTGGCTCAAGGTGTTCACAGCAAAGCAAATATCTGGTCTTGTGTTCATCAAGTACATCAAGGACCCAATCATCTGACGATACATCGTGACATCAACTGTCTCTAATGAAGCATCACTCAATAGCTTCAAGTTTTATTCCATAAGTATTGTTAATGCCTTGCAGTCCATCATCCCAAATCTCTTCAAGATCTCTATTGCATACTTTCCTTGTCCAAGAAAGATTCCATCTGTAGTTTGCCACACCTCCATACCTAGGAAATAATGCATCATTCCCAAGTCCTTCATTTTGAACTCGACAACAAGCTTTCTCTTCATATTAGCAATCAACCCATCCATACCTGTCACAAACAGATCATCTACATATAGTAGAAGTATCACCAGGTTGTCATCTTCCACCTTGTAGTAAAGGTTGGAATCTTCTTTACTCTTGGTAAAGCCCAAATTGGATAGAAAGCTATCAATTCTTCCGTACCATGTCCTGGGTGCCTATTTCAAACCATACAGGGCTTTCTTTCGTCTACACACATGAGACTCCCTGTCATGTGTCTCAAAACCGAGTGGATTCTCCACATATACTTCCTTTTCTACTACACCATTCAAGAAAACAGTCTTGACATCCATTTGGTGTATCTTCCATTTCATCACTGCAACCAGAGAAAGTACCAATATGATGGAAGTGTATCTGGCTATAGGTGCAAAGGTTTCTTCATAGTCTATTCCTTCTTTATGAGAGAAACCCTGAGCCACAAATCTTGCCTTATACTTTTCAATGCTACCGTCTGCAACATGCTTGATCTTGCAGATCCATTTGGAAGTTACAACTGACTTCGCTTCTGATCTTGGGACAACATACCAAACATCATTCTTCATGATCGATTGATACTCTTCGATCATCGCATCCTTCCATTCTTTTCGTTCTGCTGCTTCTTAATACTTGGAAGGTTCTTTATCAATAAAGTCACATAGTAGAGCTACATAGCTGGAATAGAATCTGGTCCTCTTTCTTTCTCTGAGATTCTCTTCTGGAACCCCATATCTTTTTGCACCTTGGATAATCTCTCGTACCCAAGTAGGTTTCCTCTTATGAGGATTCTTCTACTATGGTGGATCTACAGGTCTTTGTGGTTCTTCAAATTCTCGATCTTCTTCTTGAGTTTCTTTGTTCATGATTGTATCATGAATTATGGGAGCTTCTGCTTCTTCAGCAGGTTTCTTTCTGGATTTGATGTAGGATGAATCTTTGTCAAATGTTACATTCCTGCTAATGTCAATCTTTTCGAATCCTGGGAAGTATATTCTGTAAGCCTTCAAGCTTTTAGAGTATCCCACAAATATACCCTTCTTTCCTGAAGGATCTAATTTTGTTCTCTTCTCTTTTGGAATGTGTATGTATACAGGACAACTGAATATTGTGAGATGGATGACTTCTATTTTATTTCCGGAGAAGACTTCTTCAAGAGTCTTGTTCTCGAGTACTCTGTGTGGAGTACTGTTCTGTACATGCACTATTGTTCTAGCTACTTCTACCCAAAGATGCATAGGAAGATCTTGATCATGAAGCATAGCTCTTGCAGCTTCCATGATGCTTCTATTCTTCCTCTCTACAACCCCATTCTGTTGTGGATTGTAAGGAGTGGACAACTCCTTCTTAATCCCTGAGTCCTTACATAGTTCCTTGAACTCATTTGAAGTGAATTCTCTGCCATTGTCTGATCGAAAAAGTCTTGATCTTATTTTTAGTCTAGTTCTTGATCAAGGCTTTGAATTACTTGAACTTGCTAAACAATTCATCTTTATTCTTCATGAAGTAAATCCATGTCTTCCTAGAAAAATCATCAATAAAAGAAACATAGTACACATACCCGCTTAGTGAGCTTGATGACATTGGTCCACATACATCGGAGTGGATGATTTCCAAGATCCCTTTTTCTTTGCTCTCGCTACTTGGAAATGTCTTCTTTTGGTTCTTTCCTTTTGCACATCCTTTGTAGACCCCTTCATGTTTTGCTTGAATTTCTGGAAGACCTTCAACAACTTTTCTTGCAAGTGGTAGTGCTCTGTAATGCACATGTGCAAGCCTTCTATGCCAAAGTTCATTTGGTTCTACTATGTCATGAATCAAAGCTTGATCTGGTTGTCCCTTGAACTTGTATAGACCTCCTTCTTGTTCTCCAATCACGATTGCATCGTCAAAAGTCTTTCCTTTTGGCCACATAAGAACTTGGCCATCTACAAAAGCAACCCTCATTCCTTTTGCATCCAATGCAGATATGGAGAGGAGGTTCTTCTTTAGTCCTGGAACAAATAATACATTCTTCATCTTCAAAGACTTTCCCGAGTCTAGCTTATAGAAGGATTCACCACTACCTTTTATTGGATACTGGTAGTCATCCCCAAGCTTCACCTTGTGAGGTGACTAATGTTCAGATAGCTTCACAAATGATTCCTTGAATCCCATCATGTGCTTGGAAGCACCACTGTCTATAAGCCAATCATTGCTTCGATGTGAAATAGTTCCTGTGAGAGTGGAGATCAGTACATATTCATCCTCACTTGAAGAGTCAACACTCATGTCAATAAATTAACAATGTTCAATAAATTATGAGTTCATTACATTATTTTTAATACTTATTAATAACATTAAATATTGAAAGCATTAATAACACTACATGCCATATTCTAAGGGACTCATTTAAAAATTTGACGATTTCTATCGGATGGTCATAGTTTGGCCGAAAACTCATGTTTTTTATTTTGAAAAATCAAAATTTTAACTTTGTTTTAATGGGGATTTTGATGGTAGAAATGTATTCAACACTCTCATTAACCCTTAGGTCACCCAAAATTCCAAAACTTCATAGGTGTAACCTGGATTTTGAAAAATTCCGATTAGATTTTTTCAAAATAGTGATGAAAAAATCACTCTATTTTGACCCAAATCATTGAATTTTTAGACTATGTGTATTCCAAAGTGATTCTAAGTTATGGTGATTAGAAGGGTCAATCAATCATTATTGTTTTTTATATTCTTAGTAGTTATGGTCAAAATTATGCATTAATGTTGTTAGTGATTCATCATTAATAGTTTGTTAGTTATAATATATTTAAGAAAAAAATTAGTTAGTTGGGTCTAAACTCAATAGTTATGGGTTTAATTGTTATGATTTACACCAACGATCTATTACCCTACATGACTTGAGTATATTATTATAATAGCTTTGAATGCTTGTTGTATTTTAGATGGAAAATGTATTAAAAGTAAACTCCGTAATCTTTTATATAATGAATTCAAACCCTTCTTCCATTTTAAAAATAGACTACGCTTATTGGAAGGTGATTCTAAACCAATGTTGATTAGAAGGGCCAATTAGTAATTTTAATTTTTCTATTTTTTCTTATTAAAACTCACAATTACAATGGTTGAGGACCCATGTATTCTAGTAGATACTTTTCTTTTTATATGCACGTCAATAATATATTTTATGCAAAGAAAGGTACATGAGAAGTTCAAAGTAATGAAAGCGTCATCAATACCAAGACTACTCTACAAGTAAATTATAGATAAACATTAAGGGAGGATGTTAGAGATAATGTTTATCTTGTGTGTTGAGTTGTTGATGGATGAGATATTTTTTCCTAGTTTGGTGTGTGGTTGAGATATTATCTCAACCTATCTGAGCTATATTTAGAAATTATTATATCTCATAGCAGTTCTCTCATCTCTATATATTGGACATATCATTTATACATATAATATATTACGATAGTTAATAGATTTATATTGGGTGTCACAGTGTCTCCTCTCTCCATTTACAAACCGTTTGTGGACGATTTTCTATTAATAACTATGGTTTATAATTCTTTACTAGAAAAGTCATCAATTCATGCTAGCTCATTCAATTAAGGTGTGGGTATTGTCACTAAGGCTACCGATGTACAATTCCACTTAGGGGTGAGCTAGTTGGGAGGAGACACCCCAAATCAAGCTAAGTTGATGATTTGTGTGGTATAATCTAGGTGTGATCCCCCAATTATTTTAACTAAATAGATTATCCTAGGTCATGGTTTCTCATACCAAAGGCCACTCTTGGTGAGTAAGGGATTTTTTAGCTTAAAAATGTTTTTACTAGGAAAAAACACATATCATAGTATTCCCACGTATTATGAGTTAGAAACACATACTCCAATAAGCATAATTCCTCACATAATCTAAGAGGATGAGCGGACAATGACCACTTAATATAGGTGGAAATGAGTTATATGTTTAGCGCTCTTTAAATTCTCCATCGCTAAGTGTAATCTACATATGAGATAAAAGAGGTGCCTTAGTTCAAAGAACTAAGTAAGCCTGCTAGTCAAGTGAATACTTTTACCTTTTAGACCTTCATGGGAGAACGAGTCCCACCACTGTGCCCACTTTGTTTCCACAAACAAAGTTAAGTTAGGAATTTTTAAATAATGAGTAAGACTATGCAGAAAGAATGAAGAATATAATCAATTAACGACACATACGCGACAAATGTATAATCATAAGAACTAAGCAGTAAACATGAGTATGACATCATAAGTAAAATACATTAATAATAATTATTGAAAGTAAAATGACATAACATAAAAACAACTTATGAGTAAGCAATGGTACATGTAGTCTACGATATATTTCTGCAAGTGAAATAATGTTTCGTATAGGTATTTTTTACTAGCCTCATAATTTTTTTATTTTATTTTCAATTTTTTGGGACATTAGAAGTGGTATTAGAGCCCATTTTCAATACTAAGAGACCTATGGGCGCACCAAGCATTTATTTCCAGGAAAATAAAGTATAGTATTAAATTTGTTACTAACAGGAAATTTTGTCTGTTATTTAAAAGTTTTGAAATTTCAGGAAACTTTTACTGAATAGTTTAGTTTATGAACACCGGGGAAGATAACATCCGGAAAGGAAGGATGAGCACCCCCACCATAGAAGCAGAACTGGTTGTCGAGTTGAATTCAAATATTTTGAAGATTATACAAATTCTTCAAGCAGAATTGTGAAGTCTCAGAAAAGACATTATGAACGAAAGAAAAGAACAACAAGCTATAAATGAATCATTACTAAGAAATATGATGGGAGGAATCTCGCAGGGTAAACCTACCCAGTCCACAAACAACTCCAAAAGAGAACCTTACCATAAATGGGTCAACAACCCAAGAAAAGAAGAAAAAGAGGAACGCATGCCTGAAGTACCGAAAGGAGATCAGTATAGTCCTTCCAGTAATGACTCTCTTTCTTCTCGAAGAAAGAAACAAAGAAGTAATGACAGTCTTCAGGGGGAGTTTAGAAAAATAATAGCCGTGACTTATGAAGGTGAAGTAAACACTGGGAGAAGGCTGAAGAGTGGATGCTAGGCATGAGCAAATATTTTCAGGTTCATAACTACTCAATTGAAATGAAGTCTTGTCTTGCCATCTATAACTTGAATGGCAAGGGAACAAGATGGTGGAGATATTTAAAACACACCAACAAAGATGAGCAAAGAGAAATATGTTGGGATACCTTCCGAAAATGTTTCCAAGAAAAATATATGTCAGAAAGGTTCTTTGACAGGAAAGTGAAATAATTTCATGAAATATGCATGGGATCCATGACTATGGACGCGTTTATTAACATATTTCTAGATTTGTTGCATTATGTACCATACATCAAAGAAGAAAAGGTAAAGATCCAACATTTCCTAGGATGTCTTCCTCCTAGTTTTCAGGACAGGATTGAATTCGATATGCCTAAGACGTTGGATACCACACTACACAAATCCAGGCTCTATTATGAGCATGGACAGCTAAGGCAGGAGAACATAAACCAAAACCAAGACAAGTCTAAGAACTTCTCTGATAAATGAAAGTACTCACTGTGTACTCACCCAGGGAATTAACAATGTAGCCATACCCAGGGAATTAACAATGTTCAATAAATTGTGAGTTCATTACATTATTTTTAATACTTATTAATAACATTAAATATTGAAAGCATATATATATAATCTTGTTTTTTTATATTACCTACTTTTTTTAGGTTTTTTTTTTTGAAAATACTATGTCAAATTTCCCTTTATGGATATGTATTACCTATGTTTAAATGTTAATATATATATATTCTATTGCATTTGTATATTACCTACTTTTTTGTAGCTAT
>LPNX010649526.1:347503-376728 GCA_001517045.1 Pseudotsuga menziesii
TAAATTAACTTGTGTAGTATCCCTTTAGGCTTCATTTCATAAAAAGCTTTGATATATAACGTTATCAAATCTATGTTAAGGGTTACTAACATAAGATCATATTTATTAAAGGTAGTAAGGGTTAATATATGTCACCATATATTAGTCAATGGTAAATGGTATACCACCATTTAATAATAATCAAGGTATGCTGATATCGATAAGGATATATATTCCTCTAGGTGACTTCCGTCAATAGTCTCTTACTGATTTGCTTCTTAGGTTTTTGCTCCTTTAGCTCTAGGTTAATATGATTTTTATTTTATTTTTTTCTATCATGGATCAGTTAGAATTTAATAACTAGAGTATTGTCTCTTAGTTGGGGATAATTATGGTGAAGTCGGAGCCCGAACCCTCCCCAACATTTCCATAGTTAAGAATATTAGTAATACTATGGTATTGAGATTATTTCTCCCTAACCATTCACTTTTCACCTTAGGGGTTCTTCCTTTCTTTTGTTCAGTTTCATGTTGTTACGTTACATCGATGTTTTATAACTTAAGAAAATAATCGCCTAACTTACAAGGTTTGTTCTGGTGGGGCCTTGGCCCTTGGCTCCTCACTAGAACAATTATAGTAAATATTCAATTTTATGAACTATTAAAGGGTATATAGGAGGGATATTACATATCATTCCATCATTGACTACATATGGAAATGCACATGTGGATCCATAGGATATGAGACTAGTAAAACTTTTAGAACCACATCTTGAATGATCATAAGTGCATTATTGACATCGGGATTAGCGTCTGTGAAACTAAAAGTATGTGGAAAGAAAATTGTCAGCTCCTCCTAAGTGATTATTTCTCTACGCAACTATGATGATACATACCAGGAGCTTGGACCCATTCATCCTTTGGTCATGATTCCCAGAATGCTTGGCATTCCATCAAATGGGTGCTATGGTCATTCCATCCATCATACTTCTCAGCGTGATACACCTATGTGTTTCCAAAGTGAATTGTCATCAACCGTCGACACTGCACCCACCCAGTAATTCTATTTTTATAAGCCTCCCACTAGCATGCTGGAATGGCCTCTAATGCTTGATCTAGTGCCAACAATCATTGTGGTTCTGATACATCTTATTCAAATACCATTAAGAATGCAGACAGTTCAGGTATCCCTTCATATATTGGCAATTCGACAATCTCAGTAGCAACACGGTGCAACAACTATGTAATCAATCCACACTTCCTAATGGACACCTCATGCAAGTGGTTTTGCCAATTCTCTAGCACATTGTCGGAATCATAGGATGCAGAACTAGCATTGCACCAACCAAGTTCTCCATCAATAGTTAGGTGGATATATTCTTTAGAGATTTTGTAAGCATGATCCTATTCCCTAACAACTTCATCCTTTACTAGTTCAATATACCACCGTACTTCATTTGGATCCATAGGCCCGATGACTCTAATATCTTGGTTTTCAAATGTCATCATTCTCTTCTTAAAGTTAATCATTGCCATACTATCATTGGAACATCTGATCCCCAGTAGTGTGGGATAGGAGCCTTCACCATTAACAACTTCAATTATGTCAAAATCAACATTGGTATTCATACCTTCAACATCTATGCCCAGGTTAGATACCCATCCAATTGGTTGCACCTTCACCTGATTAGCTAATTTTAAATGCGCAGGGGACCCCAATCTCAGTTTCCCATTTTATGCCAAGTATTCTTTGTTAGGATGTTCACATCAGATCCCAGATCAAAAATGAATGAGTTGACTTCATAATCTCCAATCTGAATATTCATACACATCTCCTTTCTTGTTGTTTTCTCCTTACCTGGGCAGTGCTATTGAAATATTGTAACTTCAAAGAATATTCTATATGTATCCTTTGGTGGTCCCCGATGGTCCTACCAGGAAAAACACTTGTATTACATTGTACCCTGATGCTCCTAATCAGAAGAACTAATAAGAGTCATGAGGTAGTCCCCTCTAATTGTAAAGGTGGGTCATTAGCACCCCAGTGTGGTTACTTGATCCTACATGTGTAACTCGAGCCTACATGATTTAACTCGGGACTACATGTCAAGTGAGTTAACTTAAGTGAATGGATGAATATAAATATAGGTGTAGTGCTCCTCATTTGAGACACACACACTCTCACTTGTGTAGCGCATTAGTGGAGAAGAGAAGTAGCTGGAGAAGGAGGAGGATCAGGCTTTGATCTCCTTGCTGGTTTTATCTTTTATCTTTTTGGGGCATCTATATTGAGGAAGATTTTGCTGGGTTTTTCCCTTTAGGGTTTTCCCAGGATAAATATTTGTGTTCCTTTTTTATGGTTGTGCTTGTCTATCTTTCAGTGATCCTGTTTATATGCTTTTGTCATGAAAATGAAATGAAATACTGATGTCTTAGCGAAGCATATGGAAATTTAACATGGTATCAGAGCTAACCTGAGAAGAAGACATTGTGCAGCTGCAAAATATAGGGCTTCTTAATTTTTGGGTCTCTCTCCACAATCCATCAGCAAAAGTATGCTAGGATGACTCTCCATTGAAGGGCGCATCTTTTTGTCGAACAAGAATTTGATTTCGAGCATTTTCAGTTTTCGATGTGGAAATTAGGGCTTTCTACAGAAGAGGAATTTTTGAGTGAGACCAGCATAGGATTTTTATCCTCATAAAAACCGAATTTTAGAGACCTAGATCAATAAATTTGGTTGGGTGAAACTCCAGGAAATTCAAACCCTAGTTTGACCCCGAGCTAGAAAAACCCTAAATACTAAAACTGCTACGTTTTGGTAAATTCGATATATTCCTACATTGGAGAAGGATCAGGAGCTGAAAATTGCAGAGGCGGAAGATAAAATCCTGATGAACACTTTTTCCAAAATTCATCCTCATATGCGCTGTATTCTAGGAGATATGTTCTCTCCAAGTTAGGGTTCTAGACTCTTCCAGAATTCATCCCTAAACAGGACACCTAGGGAGAATTGCAATATCTTGGGATACAAGGGTCCAAATGGAATTCCTAAAGATTTTCTAGAAAGGGCACGGACTGTAATTTTGGTGGTCCAAATATCAGACTCAGAATATGAACCAGTGACACGTGGAATTCGATACAACTTCTCTGTTTTAAACAGTCCTGTAACAGGTCACCTTAGGAAAAGGATCATAAATCCCAAATGGTGAAACCAATTCTGACAAAAAATATTTTTTTGGATCAGGGACATGCAAGGTTACCTCAGTAAACAATTTCAGACACAGAGGAGCATAAATTTCGGAGATATCATAGAAACAGTAACAGGAATTTCTGCAGAAGAAATTGGAAAATTAGGGCTTCCTGTTCCGGGAGCTTCGCTCCACTGTTTTCAGAAATGGAGTACATTGGACAGATCCATTTGAAGAGATCTATATTTCTATCCAATCATATCTAAAAGATTCCATGTTTTGAAATTAGGGTTTCTGTGACAAACCCTAGATCAGCCAGCTCCAGAACCAGGACAGACACCTCAAATCGGTAAGATCTAATCCTTTTCTATGTTCATTTGAGGTTCTCATTTAAAAGTGATCTATCACCTCAGCTTGATGATAATCTTGGTGAATTTGAAAACTTCCAAGCCTAGAAGTATATGATCTCTCTGAAGAAAATGGATTGGACACCTACATGAGCATAGAGGTTCCAGTTTCAGAGGGAGATGAGGCTAGAAGCCTTTCACAAGAAGAACTTGGTCAAAGCTGAGAAGATCATTGATGATTCAGTCACGAATCAACTTGTACTACAACTGTCTTCCCTAAAGACATCGATGATGTTTGATTCCTTGACCAAGATATTTGAATGGAAGAACATAGATCGGAATATGACCTTAAGAAACCAGCTGAAGAATGTGAAGATCCAGAATGTAGAGACCATGTAGTCATAAGGATCTCTCAAATCAAAGAAAAACTTCAAGCGGGGAAAGAAGAAGTGAAGAATGCAGAAGTGGTGATGACCACCTTGAATGGCCTCCCAGGATCATGGAATTCATTCATTCAAGGAATTTGTTCCAGAAGGAAGTGATTACTTTCAGCAGACTTTGGGAAGAAGAAGAAGCTCGTCTCTAAAGATCAAGCTCTCATCTTCCAAAGAAGATCCCTCAATCAATGAGGAATATGAAGATCTCAACTCTTGAAGAACTTCTTATCCACCTCAGCATTTGGATAAGAAACGATGCTATCATGAATGAAGAAGACGATGAAGCTGAAGACTCAAGAAGAAGTATACCCATGAAACAAATAAAGATAAGTATTCAATTGTCATTTCATGATATTGTTTTGTTATACATTTGATTATATTCAGTTGATGTGTTATGTATGATATATTGTTTGCATTAATGATTGTATACTACTAATATGCATGTGATGGGTAAGTATCTCATGGTGCTATACAACTCTCCATTGCTACTTATCAAACCTCTTTGCTAACATATTGGATTAGTGCACAATCTCAATAATGTCATGGTGGAGATGGAAGGCATATAGAAAGTTTATGTGAGATATGGATGAATGTTGTATTGACTAAACAGTTGCATGATGCATAAGAATTTGTCGTTGTATATTTTATAGTTCTAACCATGCAACTGGTGCATTTGAATTGTAGGAAAGGTCATGAACAACCTCCTACAAGAAAAGAAGGATGAGATTTGTTCCGAAGAACAAGTGATGACAATTCAATATTCACTCCAATAAACATGAATCTAAAGCTCCCAAGGTCAGAGACACCATGACGGAAGAAATATCTTCAAAGAGTGGTAGATCCACCTTGAAGGATGAAGACCACCATGGGTACAAGAGATAACTCAAGATGAAGAAAAGAATGCTATGAAAGAAGCTATGATCAAAGAATAACAATTGATCATGGGGAATGATGTATACAATATGATGGAACAAGTGTACAAAGCAAGGCTCATGATTCTCCCCAGAAAGAATAGACTATGACATGACAGACTCTATTGACCAGTATATATCAAGCATAGAACCACCTGTACAGAATGAAGAGGGAAGATGATACTCCACTTTAGGGGGAGTGACTACAGAAAATTACATCTGAGTTCGACATGGTACGACATGATGGATAGCTTTGTGATGGATCAAGAATTTACCAAGAGTAAAGTGGGTTCCAACCTTCAAGGTTGAATGCAGAAGACTAGGATATGTTGATGACCTGAGAAAACAAACTCATAGAAGATGCTATGATACTAGAATGATGTTTGGGATATAGTACTCAAACCAGAAAGCAAGAATGTGGTATCTTCCAAATGGATTTGCTAGATAAGATATGTTGCTGATAGAATTAAGGTAAGAGTTGTGGCTAGAGGTTTCTATCAGAAAGAGGGAATTAATTCTGAAGAGACACTTACTCCAAGAAGCAAGGTACACTTCCTTCAAAACTATCATGGTAGTTTCTTCCATGATGAAGTAAAGACAAGCCTTCCTTAATGGTATGATTGAGGAAGAGTTTTACATCGAATAGTCATGAGGATTTGAATTTGAATATAGAAGGAATCAAGTATGCAAGTTGAAGAAGGCCCTCTATGGCCTGAAGCAAGCTTCCAGAGCTTGGTATGGAAGAATAGATAGTTTCCTGATGAGCATGGGCTTTGCCAAGAGTAAAGTTGATCCTAACCTTTCCTAGAAGGTTGTAGAAGATGTACCTGTCATTCTATTACTATATGTGGATGACTTATTCTTGACGGGGAATGAGAAACAGATCATGGAAAGCAAGAAGAAACTAGCAGAAGAATTTGAGATGAAAGACCTTGGGTTAATGCATTATTTCCTAGGTCTGGAAGTATGGAAAAGTTCAGAAGGAATCTTTCTCAACCAGGGAAAGTATGTGGTAGAGATATTGAAGAGATTCAATATGTTGAAATGCAAAGTCATGGCCACACCCATGGACTCCAACCTGAAGTTGTTAGCTGATGACTCATTAGAGTTAGTGGATGTGACTCACTACAGACAGATCATTGGGTCATTGATGTACTTAACAAATACCAGACCAGACATTTGTTTTGCTAGGAACACCTTAAGTCAATATCTTGTTCAACCAATATGGGTTCACCTAGTAGCTGCAAAACATGTGATGAGATATCTAAAAGGGACTATAGACTTTGGTTTATACTATGATGGTAGCCATGAGTATATATTGTATGGCTACATAGATGCAGATTGGGCTAGAAGTATCTCAGACAGGAAAAGCACATAAGGTATATGATTTTGTTTGAGGTCTACTATGAGTTCATGGTTTAGCAGGAAACAGTCTAGTGTTTCTCTTAGCACAGTTGAAGCAGAATACATGGCATATTGCTCTACTAAGTTGTGAAGCCATATGGCTTCAGAAGTTGATATCAAGTCTCTTTGACCTGAAGATGGACACAACAATGATTCTATATGATAACCACAGTTGTGATGACAAAGAACCCTGTGTTCCGACGTAACACATAGAAATCGGGTATTTCTACATACAAGATAAGATGAAGATGATGATACTGTAGATGCAGATGATGGTGATATAGTATTTCTATACTGAATATAGAGATGATGATGTTTCAGTATTCCCATACTGAAGATATAGATGATGATGATTTCAGTATTCCCATACTGAATATATAGATGATATTTCAGTATTTACATACTGTAGATATAGATGATGGTGATTCCATATTTCTATACTAAATATAGACATGATGATGCTCTCAGTATTTATATACTGAAGATATAGATGATGATGCTTTTAGTATTCACATACTAGAGATACAGATGGTGATAGATCAGTATTCAGATATTGAAGATGTAGATGATGATGGTTTGGATGATGATGTACTAACGAAGCCTCTGCCTCAAGTAGAGTTCGAACACTTTCAAGACAAGCTTGGTGTTGTTCGGAAAGGCCTTCCTCGAAAGGGGGAGTAGTGATGTTGCAGTGGGATTGTATCATCCTTGGGCATTTTCCCTAAAGTGATCCAGAGACCTTGGTCCTTGAGAATGAAGAGGGATTGTATCATCCCGGGACATCTGTCCATAATAGATCCGGTGACCTCGGTCCTCGAGAACGTGGTGGGATTGTATCATCCCTGGGAACTTGCGCTAAAGTGATCCAGAGACCTCGGTCTTCGAGAATGAAGATGGATGTATCATCCCAGGACATCTATCCATAATAGATCCGGAGACCTCGGTCTTCGAGAATGAAGAGGGATTGCATCATCCTTGGACATCGCCCTAAAGTGATAGGGACTAATTCTCCTATAATCAATCCGGTGGCTTCGGTCCTCAAGAATGTGGTAGGATTGCATCATCCTTGGACATAGTCCTAAAGTGATAGGGACTGATTCTCTCGTAATCAATCCGGTGGTTTTAGTCCTTGAGAATGTGGTAGGATTTCATCATCCTTGGACATAGTCCTAAAGTGATAGGGACTGATTCTCCCATAATCAATCCGGTGGCTTCAGTCCTTGAGAATGTGGTAGGATTGCATCGTCCTTGGACATAGTCCTAAAGTGATAGGGACTGATTCTCCCGTAATCAATCCAGTGGCTTCGGTCCTCGAGAATGTGGTAGGATTGCATCGTCCTTGGACTTAGTCCTAAAGTGATAGGGACTGACTCTCCCGTAATCAATTCGGTAACTTCGATTGTCGAGAATGTGGTGGGATTGTATCATCCCTAGACTTTAAGTCCAAAAATGATCCAAAGAATTTCTGTCTTTGAGTTGTGGATTGCAGGTTGTTGCTGATGATGATGATGACGTACTGATATAAAGATCAGAGTATGATGATGACGCACTATGATTATGATGTTTCTGATCGAAAGATTAGAGTATGATGATGATGTTTCTGATCAAAAGATCAGAGTATGTTGATGATGTTTCTGATCGAAAGATCAGAGTATGATGATGATGTTTCTGATTGAAAGATCAGAATGTGATGATGATTATGATCGACAGATCAGAATATGATGATGATGATGTCACTGCTGATCGAAACGACAAAGTGTTGATGATGATATTGCTGATCGATAGATCAAAGTACTGAAGATGTTGCTGCTGATCGAAAGGTCAAGGTGCTGAAGATGTTGTTGCTGATCGAAAAGTCAAAATGCTGAAGATGTTGCTGATCAAAAGGACAAAATGCAGAAGATGTTGTTGCTGATCGAAAAGTCAAAGTGCTGAAGATGTTGCTGATCGAAAGGTCAAAATGCTGAAGATGTTGTTGCTAATCGAACAGTCAAAGTACTGAAGATGTTGCTGATCGAAAGGTCCAAGTGTTGAAGATGTCGCTACTAATTGAAAGATCAAAATGCTGAAGATGTTACTGATCAAAGACTGAAGATGTTGCTGATGATGAAGACTAAAGATTGATAATGAAGACTACATGATGTTGAAAACCTTCCAATGATTTATAGATGTGTTACCCTGCTGATGTTGATGATGTCCCCTATCTCTACTCTTGTTTTTGTTGATGTTGCTGTAGAATACCTTTCTCGTTAAGGGGGAGTGTTGAAATATTGTAACTTCGAAGAATATTCTATATATATCTTTTTGTGGTCCCCGATGGTCCTACCGAGAGAACCACTTGTATTACATTGTATCTCGATGCTCCTAATCGGAAGAACTAATAAGAGTCATGAGGTAGTCCCCTCTAATTGTAAAGGTGGGTCATCAGTACCCCAGTGTGGTTACTTGAGCCTACATGTGTAATTCGAGCCTACATGATTTAACTTGAGCCTACATGTCAAATGAGTTAACTTAAGTGAACGGATGAATATAAATAGAGGTGTAGTGCTCCTCATTTGAGACACACACACACTCTCACTTGTGTAGCGCATTAGTGGAGAAGAGAAGTAGCTAGAGAAGGAGGAGGATCAGGATTTGATCTCCTTGCTGGTTTTATCTTTTATCTTTTTGGGGAATCTATATTGAGGAAGATTTTGCTGGGTTTCTCCCTTTAGGGTTTTCCCAGGATAAATCTTTGTGTTCCTTTTTTATGGTTGTGCTTGTCTATATTTCAGTGATCCTGTTTATATGCTTTTGTCATGAAAATGAAATGAAATACTGATGTCTTAGCTAAGCATATGAAAATTTAACAGGTGCAACATATTTTCAATCTCGGTTAGAGAATTGGGGTCGCGTGCCAAGGATAAATGACTCTCAAAGAAGTGTTGCAAGGCACCATGTTGACTTGATGGTCCTTCCTCTAGTGAGAAATCAAAAGCAGAAGGCATTTTATAGATAGGTGAATTACCAAGATTTCTTTCGATTACATCCCAAGATCCAAAAAATGTCTCCTTTTCAATTGCGATGTCAAATTACTCCTTCTTTTGTCTAACCAGTCGAATTTGTGGGCGGGGCCCATCCTCTCATGTTATGGCTCCTACGCGGGTGACCAAGGAAACGTCAACAGCCTCTATTCCGGGATCTACTGAGATCATCACAACCGTCGACCCCTGATTTTCGTTCATTAGTGGATTCAAAGTCAAAGATGGATTCTGGTTCAACAGAGGGTTCACAAGTTGATTCACGGTCTAAGTCTAGAGTGGAACTTGATTTTGGGCCTGATTCTGTAACTGGTTCTGATTTTGTAGTTGATTTTGGTTCTGCAACTGATTCTAATTTTGCAACTAAGGAATGTTCCAGGCCTGCCATCTTTTGACTAGATGTGGACAATTTTTGATAGTATGATCGATCACCCTGTAGTATGTACACGAGCACTACAAGTGCGGGAATTCCCTATGGTAGTGCCCAAATACCCCACAATTATAAAATTGGAATGATCTGTGACCTCGTCCTCGTCCTCTTCCAAAGCCTCCTTCTCTTCCTCAGAATCCTTTGCAAAATCCTCCTTGCTGCTGATGCTGTGGTTGAGCCATCTGTTGTGGCAGGGGATTCGACTATTGCTGAACATAGTGTGTAGCTTGAACATACTATGGCTACGGCTAAGGCATTGCCATTTGATTGTAATGCGGCTATGGTGGAAACCGTGGCTAAAACTGCAATGGTATCAATTGCATCTACAGCAGTGGTGTATATTGCAGTTGTGGTCGAGATTTTACCACCTGAGGCTGTGGTTGCTATACTGCATGATGATATTTTTCTTTCACAAAGTATGAATAATATCTTCTATCATGAAGCAAATCATATGCACGATAGTCTTTGTCTTCATGCCCCACCGATCTACAAAAGAAACAATATAGGTTAGCTGGTTTTGACACTATCTTTTGCATATAGCTACATTCTTTATGCTGGTGCCCATAGACTTGACATATACGACACCATGGTACAATTCTGCAACTTAATGGGTTCAGTGCTACTAAGACCAAATAATTTTGAAAACTGGGGAAGTTATCTTTAGTGTATCTGTCTCGATGACATTGAGTGCACCAAATATCATCATGATCCTCTTTCTCCTTCTTGATGCATTATAAATGAAGCGTTAAATTTTCTAGCTATGCCTAGATTTGATTCATACTAACTGCATTCTCTTCCAACAGGTGAAGCTTCTAACTTCATCGTGATCTCCATATCCTGGCTCTGTGTCGCGATCTTCTACTGCACCAGTAGTCCCCAGATATGAGGGTACCAAGGATATGATAAACCAATCTTTATGTTGAACATCGCTCATATCAAAGCTGACTCGTGCCATCAATGTCTTAAACCTTTGATCGAATTCCCAAACAGTCTCATTCAGAAACTCCTTGATCTATTTCAACTCAATAATGTATGGTGCCTCCAATTTAGGCTTCTAGAATTATTCGATTAGTCCCTTCCAAACTTCATCCAATGTTTTTGCAAGGGTCCCTGTAGGAACCTATATAAATTTCATGTCCCAATCTATTGCATGACCCCGCATAGTAGTCATGAGTTTGCCCTTTTTAACATCATCATCCATGGCCTATTTAACAGTCCATACTGCCTCACAAAGAAACCAATACTGCTCGGGATCATTAGTCCCGTTCTCGTGAAACAAAGGTAACTTTGTGTGGTCTCCCGCCATCCTGTGCCTTCTTCCTGTAGATGTCGATATACAACTAGACTGATACTAAATAGTTGAGCAAGTCGATGTAAAATTTGTGTTTCTCCCTGAGTTTGAAGTAGTGCAGGGAGGCATGGGCATAACGCTTCTAGTTTTTTATCTTACTATTATTCTAGGCAGAGTCTAGGCCTTGTTGTCCTCTTCATCATTGTAGGGTCTCTTCATCCCGTGTGGTTTTCTTTCATATTTTTGCATTTCGATCACAACACAACCTTCCCATGTCCTCTGCCTCTTCTCTTGTCAAAACCTTTCTCCTCCCCTTGTACAACCACTTTCTTCCTCAGATTCCCTTATAGTCTCGTTGAAACTTGTACCCATCTACCCCTTACCTTCCCATTCATCTCCCCCCTTTAGTCACGGTATCCACCACATCCGCACACCAGAGTTGTACTACTCTAGGTGCATCTTCAGTATACCCTTTTCATAGACAAGCATTTTAATTGACAACTGTAGAGATAATAAGAAACTACCTTTGGGCTTGTTGAAAAATTCCCTTTCTACTTCATTGTAGGACTTTGTAGTGTTGATTACAAATTCAGTAATACATCCTTCTACGATACTATCCAGCCAGGCCTCAATAGCTCGCGACGCTCTATTGTCAGTTTCTTGTAGTTCCTGGATCATTTCAAGGGTCGAAGATTTTGTTTCTCCTCCTTAGAAATTTGTCTTCTTGTATGTGAACTGTGCCAACCACTAGTACAGTATGATGGGAAAATCACAGAAAAAATACTCGTGAGGTCCGTCGTGAATGTAATTTTCCAACCACTTGTATGTTGTTAGTCCAAGGTTCTGATTTTCTGCTTCAGCAAATTTTTGCAGCTTTGGATCGAACCAATCTTCAATTTTTGGTCACGTTGGATGCCACATCCACTCTTGATATTCTGATTGCATCGGATGCCACATACCCTCCTCTCAGTCGCAACAAGGTCCCGGCAAGGGAACCATTTGTTGGCGCAAACCTCTACCAACAAAACCCAGCCGATAGGGGTCCCACTCTATCAACACCCAACTCACCACAATCTCCCTAAGCATCGGCCCAAATAGGTTTTACCCTATCCCGCAACACCCGCAGACACAGAGACTTCACTTAGTGAACATCTCACATAGCACGTGCGATCGTGGGATCTTAAAGAATACCCTTAATTTTGAGAGATATTGACCCAAACACTTTTTGGTGAAACCCCCTCCCAATACTTAAAACCTCCTCCCCACCCATTTTTATACCTCAATCCTTATAAACCACCCTACCCACCCCCACCTTAAACCCCTCATCCCCTAATACCTGCAATATATTGGTTCAATTTTTGATAATTTTAAAACCCACAATATGAACTAACATGATAGGATATTGCTCAACAAGTGAAGCCCCCATGCCCGCAGACTAAATGTAGTCTCACCTGATATGTTCAAGGGTGGGATGTCGAAACCAATTTTCCGCAGTAAGGAAGAGTACTATGGGCATAGACACTTCATTTATCTATCTTATCAGATCTAACCCATCATCTAATCATTCAGAGAACCATTCATCATCATTAGTCGACATATCGCATCATTCATTCATAGAAGAATCATCATATAACAGAAATAATCATACAATCACACAATATATCTACGAAAATAATATCATTCACAAGTAGTAACCATTGCATCATGAATCCATGTCATGCATACTCATTGGTGGAATGCAGAAAATAGAAAAAGACAGGAAAAGATAAAAGAAGATAATCGCGATTCAGGTCAACATCCATCTTATCATATTACTTCTGCACAGTAACTCACAGATCCATATAGACAAAAAATTTATCTCTCAGTCATAAAAAAATATCTAGATCGATGATCAAAAATAAGTGCTTCCTTCGCATAGATCTATAGAGAAATCGCCTCCCTCTTGCATTCACAATTTTTCATCTATTTATAGGCTTGTGCCTTTACATTCATGGTCAACTTCTAACTCATTCCTAACTTATTTTCTAACTAATGACCAATATCTGCAAAATATGGTCCAGCAATACAAAAAGTAGTCTATCTTGCGTGGTGTCTTCAGAGCTTATGCGACATCCGCGATGCTGCGCAACTTACCCTAACGCCTTGCCAACACTCAACCTATCAAGCTAAGTTGACTATTTTTGTGGTCTAATCTAGGTGTGATCCCCCAATTATTTTAACGAAATAGATGACCCTAGGTCACGGTTTCTCATACCAAAGGACACTCTTGACGAGTGAGGGATTTTTTGCTAAAAAAAGATTTTACTAGAAAAAAACACATATCATTGTATTCCCACATATTATGAGTCAGAAACACATACTCCAATAAGCATACTTCCTCTCATAAACTAAGAGGATGAGGGGACAATGACCACTTAATATAGGTGGAAATGAGATAGAACCTAACTGAGAATGAAGTTGAGAATAACAAAAAAAATCCCTTTAATCCCCATATTCATCAAGCACCAAGATGGATCCAATCCCTCGACGTGCCAATTTATTTTAGAGTGATGAAACTAAGGAAAGGTTTACACCTTGAGGGACTAAATCTCTCTTGGTGTTTGATATATTGACGACTTAGATGAGTCTTTTCTGCCATACTTTGAACTATATTACTCATACTTACATTATATTAAAATTTTCATGTAAACCCATGACATAATGACATGCACATATTATTAAAGAGTGCATAATTTCATTATTTTAAAATTCCTAATCTTCACTCAAAAAAAATCCATACTATCAACAATGTTGAACACTAGAACAAATTACATAATACAAACAATATTATTTTAATATAATGTAAGGTTTTTGCGCCGAGAGGCGCTCTACAGCCTAGTATGGGGTAGATCTTGTAAAGTTACGTAACGTTGTAATGTTACAACGTTACGTAACGTTACAGAATGTTATGTCAGCTATAAAAGAAAATAGAAAATTATAATGTTATGTAAGCACATAACATAACAATAAAAAAATAAAAATTTAATAATGCGTAAAAAAATATGGGTGAAGAAAAAAACACAATATGGGGGAGATGTTGTAATGTTTTTACTTAACAAAATAATAAAAAATGTTGGCCTTGCACATGGTTTTAATGCACATGGTTTATGGTTTTAAAACCATGTGCAAGGCCCTCCTCCTAAACCATGTACAATAAAACGATGGGTTGTTTAGGAGGCCTTGCACAAGGCCTCCTAAACAACCCATAGTTTTATTGTACATGGTTTAGCATGGCCTTGCAAATGGTTTTAAGACCATGTGCAAGGCCTCCTAAACAACCCATGGTTGTAGGAAGGCCTTGCATATGGTTTTAAAACCATGTATGGGGAAATGTTGTAATGTTAGTTCATAACAAAATAAAAAATAATAAAAAATATTATATGTGGACCATAAATAATATTAAATATTAATAATAAAATATTATATGTGGACTTTAAATAAAAAGATGTGTCTTTTGGTTTGAATCAAATCAATGGATACCTACGAAGAGATTTGATCCCTCTCGGCGCTTGATAGAGCCTGCGATTTGGATCTACGCTGGTTAATGTACCACTTAAAACTCCATAATCTCAAAATTGCATTCTCTATACTTGCATTACATTAACCTTGTTGTACATGGATCATGTTATGACAATAATAACATTGTTCGATAAATTGTGAGTTCATTACATTATTTTTAATACTTATTGCTAACATTAAATATTGAAATCATTAATAACACTACATGCCATATTCTAAGGGACTCGTTTAAAAATTTGACGATTTCTATCGGACGGTCATAGTTTGGCCGATGTTTTTTATTTAGAAAAATCAAAATTTTAACTTTGTTTTAATCGGGATTTTGATGGTAGAAATGGATTCAACACTCTCATAAACCCTTGGGGCACCTAAAATTCCAAAACTTGATAGGTGTAACCTGGATTTTGAAAAATTCCGATTAGATTTTTTCAAAATAGTGATGAAAAAATCACTCTATTTCGACCCAAATTGTTGAATTTTTAGACTATGTGTATTCCAAAGTGATTGTAAGTTAGGGTGATTAGAATGGTCAATCAATCATTATTGTTTTTTATATTCTTAGTTATTGTCAAAATTGTGCATTAATGTTGTTAGTGATTCATCATTAATAGTTAGTTAGTTATAATATATTTAAGAAAAAAATTAGTTAGTTGGGTCTAAACTCAATAGTTATGGGTTTAATTGTTATGCTTTCCACCCACGATCTATTACCCTACATGACTTGAGTATATTATTATAATAGCTTTGAACCCTTGTTGTATTTTAGATAGAAAATATTTAAAGTAAACTCCATAATCTTTGATCTAATGAATTCAAACCCTTCTTCCATTTTAAAAGTATATTACACTTATTGGAAGGTGATTCTAAACCAATGTTGATTAGAAGGGTCAATTAGTAATTTTATTTTTTCTATTTTTTCTTATTAGAACTCGCGGTTACAATGGCTCACGACCCATGTATTCTGGTAGATGCTTTTATTTTTATATGCACGTGAATAATATATTTTATTCAAAGAAAGGTACACGAGAAGTTCAAAGTGATGAAAGCGTCATGAAAACCAAGACTACTCTACAAGTAAATTATAGATAAACATTGAGGGAGGATGTTAGAGATAATGTTTATCTTGTGTGTTGAGTTGTTGATAGATGAGAGATTTTTTCCTAGTTTGGTGTGTGGTTGAGATATTATCTCAACCTATCTGAGCTATATTTAGAAACTGTTATATTTGATAGTAGTTCTCTCATCTCTATATATTGAAGATATCATTTGTACATATAATATATTGCGATAGTTGATAGATTTATATTGGGTGTCACAATGTCTCCTCTCTCCATTTCTAAATCATTTGTGGACGATTTTCTATTAATAACTATGGTTTATAATTTTTTACTAGAAAAGTTATCAATTCATGCTACCTCCTTCAATTAAGGTGTGGGTATCGTGAGTAAAGCTACGGATGTACAAATTTCCCTTAGGGGTGAGCTAGTTCGAAGGAGACACCCAAAATCACTAAGTTGATGATTTGTGTGGTATAATCTAGGTGTGATCCCCCAATTATTTTAACTAAATAGATTATCCTAGGTCATGGTTTCTCATACCAAAGGCCACTCTTGGCGAGTGAGGGATTTTTGAGCTAAAAAAAGTTTTTACTAGAAAAAAACACATATCATAGTATTCCCACGTATTATGAGTTAGAAACACATACTCCAATAAGCATAATTCCTCACATAAACTAAGAGGATGAGCGGACAATGACCACTTAATATAGGTGGAAATGAGATAAAAGCTAACCAAGAATGAAGTTGAGAATAACCAAAATAGATCCCTTTAAACCCCGTATTCATCAAGCACCAAGATGAATACAATCCCTTGACGTGCAAATTTATTTTAGAGTGATGAAAGTAAGGAAAGGTTTAACCTGGATTTTGAAAAAATCCGACTAGATTTCTTCAAAATAGTGCTGAAAAAACCACTCTCTTTCGACCCAAATCGTCAAATTTTTAGACTATGGGTATTCCAAAGTGATTCTAAGTTATGGTGATTTGAAGGGTCAATCAATATTTTTGTTTTTTTTATATTCTTAGTAGTTATGGTCAAAATTATGCATTAATGTTGTTAGTGATTCATCATTAATAGTTAGTTATTTATAATCTATTTAAAAAAAATTAGTTTATTGGGGCTAAACGGAATAGTTATGCTTTCCACCCACGATCTATTACCATACATGACTTGAGTATATTATTATAATATCTTTAAACCCTTGTTGTATTTTAGATAGAAAATGCATTAAAAGCAAACTCCTTAATCTTTGTTATAATAACTTGAAACCTTCTTCCATTTTAAAAATAGACTACCTTATTGGAAGGTGATTCTAAAGCCATGGTGATTAGAAGGGTAAATCAGTATTTTTTTTTGTTTTTTGATATTCTTGTTGGTTATGGTCAAAATGATGCATTAATTTGTTAGGGATTCATCATTAATAGTTGGTTAGTTATAATGTATTTTAAAAAAATTAGTTAATTAGTTCTAACCAAAATAATTATGGGATTCATTGTTATTCTTTCTACCCACAATCTATTCCCCTAAAAATAGAAAATGCATTAAAAGCAAACTCTAGAATGTATGTATTAGCTAGAAACCTTATTCATTTTTAACAATAAAAAATGGATTAAAAGCCAACTCCACAATGCATGTATGGTTGTATATTAAAAAATATAAATAATTTTTATATATTAAAAAAAAAGGACATATTTCACCCTAAACACCCATTTTGGATTAGTATAAGAAGATGGCAATCTATATGAAAATTCTATGTGGTTGATAATTGAAGGGTTTGTATTTTCAATTTGATCCTTTGTCATTCTGATCCAGATATCACAGCGGCATTGTTATCATGAGAGAAATGTCCGGACTGGAATGTCTGTTCCGTGAGGATGAAGAACAAGAGCAAAAGGTGAAGGCGCAACAGCAAGAGCAGCCCATTTCTGGGCCTCTGCTGCACCACCCCACGAGATGTCCTATTGTTCCACCACAGAAGAGGCTGAGGGACAGATTTAGGACCGTGGATCCCAGCACTGGCGTCGTCGCCGATGGTTGTGCAGTGGGCGGCCAAACAGCAGATTTAGGCTTTAGTGGTGGTATTGGGACGATGCAGGGACCTATTATCATCTCTGACTCTGGGCAACAAGTTTATGCTTCATTACCAGGTAATTTTGTAATGTTATATACAGGTCACGGTTATTAAAAATAGTATGTGCATATGTTGTTTTATTCATTGATTATTATTGCACTCAGTGTAAACCCTCGTTGATAAAGCGTTTTGTTGAACCCTAGAAACTAGGGTAAGTCATGGAGGTCAATCTATAAACAAAGCTACTGCCGAGGCAGCCAAGTCGACCAAACAGAAAGGAGTACTCAGAAAGAATTCTTCGGGTGAGTGGGAAACAATGATTCGCGATCCAAACACGGCGTCAATGTTGTGGCTGGGCACCTTTGATACCGTAGAGAAGGCTTCAGATGCTTACAATGAGGCTGCTCGCGGGTTCGAAGGCACTCTTGCAGGAGAATCACAAGATTTCGGTGCACCTGGGCATTCAAATCCAATGACGGAGTGTTCGTCGACTACTATGAACTTAATCTCGCAGCACTTTTCAGGATTTGATCAATATGTTGAGCTACTGAAGAATCCAGGTCTCTCTTCGCTCCCTCTTATCCAGCAGAAGGCGAAGGCGCAACAGCAAGAGCAGCCCATTTCTGGGGCTCTGCTGCACCACCCCACGAGATGTCCTATTGTTCTACAGCAGAAGAGGCCGAGGGACAGATTTAGGACCGTGGATCCCAGCACCGGCGTCGTCCCCGATGGTTGTGCAGTGGGTGGCCAAGCGGCAGATTTAGGCTTTAGTGGTGGTATTGGGACGATGCAGGGACCGATTATCATCTCTGACTCTGGGCAACAAGTTTATGCTTCATTACCAGGTAATTTTGTAATGTTATGTACAGGTCATGGTTATTAAAAATAGTATGTGCATATGTTGTTTTAGTCATTGATTATTATTGCACTCAGTGTAAACCCTCGTTGATAAAGCGTTTTGTTTAACCGTAGAAACTAGGGTAAGTTATGGAGGTCAATCTATAAACAAAGCTAAGGCCCACGCAGCCAAGTCGACCAAACAGAAAGGAGTACTCAGAAAGAATTCTTCGGGTGACTGGGAAACAACGATTCGCGATACCGTAGAGAAGGCCTCAGCTTACAATGATGCTGCTCGCGGGTTCGAAGGCACTCTTGCAGAAGAATCACAAGATTTCGGTGCACCTGGGCATTTAAATCCAATGACGGAGTGTTCGTCGACTACTATGAACTTAATCTCGCAGCACTTTCCAGGATTTGATCAATATGTTGAGTTATTGAAGAATCCAGGCCTCTCTTCGCTCCCTCTTATCCAGCAGAAGCTAGCAATGACGCTCTCTCACCCCTCGTCGCAACAACCCACTTCTGGTACTGTTCTCTCCTTGCCTACACAAACCGTTCCTGCATCTGCGTTGCAGCAGCATCCTATCCTCCCCAATCATACAGAAATACGTTCAGGCACCCGCGAGGAGTTTGAATTAGAATCACACTATCCTAATGTTTCGGGATCTGCAGCCGAGGAATACCTTCAAACGTTTCCAACTACCAAAAGTTCGAATCATCCTCCAGGCAGCCACGAACAATCTTAGAGGAAGCATTCTTCCATATTATGTGAACCCCTGTACAGTTTTCTTAACTTACTGCGGCTTGAGTCTCAAATTTTTCTGTGTAATAACGTACTCTTTGGAGACAATTACCGGGGCTGACTGTTCAAATTTCATTGTTTCTGTGTTATAACGTAGTCTATAGTCTTTGGAGACAATTTTATAACGCAGTCTTATTCGCAGTTATTATTGGGTGCTTTCTCTTTTTTGTGTTTCATATGTTCCAACTTTTGGGTCAATGGTAGTTGACACTTTGTTTGGGATAGAACAATTTAATACAACATTTTTAATTAATGGTATGGGATAGAATAATTTAATACAACATTTTTAATTATTGGTATATGAGATGGAATCTATGTATTTAAAAGTATATATAATTTTATTCCTAAATATATATAATTGGAAATAAACCAAAATTATAAAAATAAAATAATAATATTAAATTATAAAAAAATATAAAATTAAATTAGATACCATTCATTCAAACCTACTAACATACCAATCTATTAGTAACATTGACATGAAATATGATTTTGTTATAAAACAATGTATTTGGCATTTTAAGTGATTATTCTTACTTAGCTAAGCACTTTACTTATGAATTCAACTTGCCTAATCCATTTATCTTAAGTGAAACTTAGAATAATAAGAAGGCTAAAATATAGATCAAATTATAACAAGAATAATAAGAAGGCTAAAATAGTTCACTTATCTTGGGATACCTCTTCGGGTTCACTCTCAAATATTGAGACCGCTCTCATTAAGCTCAAAATTTTTAAAAGTACAAAAGATAGGCTTACAATGCAAGTTATGAAGACACCATTTAGATCTCATGCTCAAACTCAAAAACAAAAACCACCACTAGATTCTTCTTGAAATTTTGAAACTTTTACAAGTAAACTCTGCTATACTTGGATCAACAATGCAATCTCTAAAGAAACCCCTTAGATGTACAAGTCTCGCCCAAAAAAGGAAGAAGCATTTGCATCCCTCTTGAAATTCTGTCTTTTGAGTATAAACATGACAAGACTCTACACATGAACTTGGGATCTCCCCTCAACATGCAAATTGAGACTACACTCTACACATACTATAACTTCTCTACAACTCTATAAATTCATACCTCCTTGGGAATTGTGTCGTAGTTTATGTAGGGGAGGTCTCTCTAATTGTGGCTCGACCTGTGCAGTGGATGTGGCTCAAACTTAAATATATTATTCTATCATTAGCAACAGAAGGAACACCAATGCTGCATTGGTTCAGTCATTGGCAAAGTGTGGTGAGGCCATGGGTTCAAATCCCACGAACCACTCCCCTTTATACATATTGCAATGATATATGCTAAAAAAAATCGTTCAACCAACTATTCATTGACCGACCCTCTAGGGCCCAAATTTGTATCAACAACCATCCTTAGAATTCTTGAATGTGACATGTGGCACCAATTGACTAGTCCACACATCAAGCTGTCACATCCCTTGCCACCTGGATGTATGAATTCCACATGAAATATTTTGTGTGGTCCAACTACCTATACTATCGATGCCACATGTTTTCCACACTACATGTTGACCGTGCTCCAACGTGATCTATACATATGCCAAGCGGTAGCATTTTATTAGTCCAACTAGACCCCAAATTGGACAAAAATGGGTGAGACATCGAAGCCCCTCATTCTTCCATGTGAACATGTTGATGTCACCTATGCCACATGTTATTTCTTGATCCTACCACATGTTGTATGGATATTGATGTCATACTACCATGTTGACTGCACGGATGACACAATCCTACCATATCACTGTACGATGTCCCGAATCACATGTATGGCCTACCGTGTGGCACCCTGAGAGTGGTTCCATGTCATCATATGGAATGTACTAAGATTCCATGTGATCGTTTATGGGATTTCCACATGACACCCTTGCAAGGAATACTAACATTTAAAGGGTCCATTTTCAACTCATTTATACAAAAAACATAGATCTCATGTAGGATCCTCGCATGATTATGGTGGTTGTTGGTGATGATGCAAGTGTTCTTGGTGATTATCCAATTCATGAAACCTTCAACACTAATCCATTTCCAACCTCAACTTGATGTGCAAAGGGATAAATCTTTGAGTTTGACACATTTTTTACTTATTGGTTATTCATTGTAACACTATGAATTTGAATAATGTGTTGGGTGTCCATTAGGGTGGTCTAGGGATCTTTGCATTGCCCATAAATCCTTGACATGATTAAATCATTTTATGGTGAGTTGTAGGCCACCTCCTAAAGTATTTTAGGGACACTTGGTGATTCTTCCATAGGGCATAAAAAATGAATTGGGAATTAGAATTGATATTCGTAAGCTGCTACATATCTTTTTGGTTGTTCTTGACATGGGAAAACCACCCATGATCCTAAGTTCAATAGGTTTCAGTACTTTACCCATTCATGCAAAAAGTGCATAGTCACTTACTAAGAAAAAACCTAGTCCTGAAGATCAATGAACATGACAAGCACTAGGTGATGGACCCATGGGAGAGAGCCCCCCATAGATGTAATTCATTTTCACGGACCCAATAGAATACATGGTTCATGGGTATTAGAAATGGTCATTATTTTATGGTAAGTTGGAAGTCACCTCCTAAATCCTTTAAGGGACACTTGATGATTATGCTAGTAGAACATAAAAATGGAAACATGCATTGGAATTCAGCTACATAAGTTCCTTCATGTGTGTTTTTCCATGCTTTACATGGAAACACCACCCACAATACCAAAGTTTAGGGGTTTTGGAATTCAACCCATTCATGTAAGAAGTTCATAGTCACATACTGAGAAAAATGCTAGTTCTGAATATGTATGAGCAACATGAGGACTATGAAATTGAACCATAGTATAGAGGTGCCACTAGTTGGAATGCATTGCTAAGTACACAACATAGATGAGGATTCATCGATCCGAGCCATGGTCATGATTTTATGGCAAGTTGTAGGTTTCCTATAATATCCCTCTCACACACCCCCCCGCTCCCCCCAAAAAAAACTTTTTAATTGTGAATATTATTATAATTGTTATGGTGAGGAGCTCAAAGCCAAGGCCCCACTAGAAACAAGACCTCACAATCTATAAGAGAAAATTTCCTAAGTAGTAAATCTAGGATTACTGGAGACATTAACACAACTTAACGATGAGCAAAATCGACTAAGGGGATAAGGGCAAAAGATGAGTCAAGCCTTGGGAATCCCAGGGAAAACTTGTAGTCACCTCGGTATTCATGTCGTTCCAATTAAAAGAGAAAAATTGCAAAGAAAAAAATATAAAAATATAAAAACCTCACCCTTATACTTAAATGCTTGATACACGCTCGTTGGTGGGCCTTTGGGCGTTGCAAAGAAACTCCCCACTAGACTAAGGGGGAGTGAAGTCGACCATTTCAAACTTACGACAAACCACTAGACCATTAAACTTATGGTCAATAGAAAAGAGATAATAAAACCAAAAGAAAGATCTCTTCCATTAGATATATATATAGTATATATATATATATGGGTGTGTGGAAATTTTAGTGAGATGTCTCTTGGTCAAATATATAGAATAAATAAGTAAATAAGCGTTTAAGGAGAAATAGGATCTCGTACACATTTCAAGGGAAATTAAGATCATGGTTTAAAATAACGATTATAAGGAAAAACAACTTTAAAGGTGTGATTGTTAACAATTACTATAAGGCGCCCTCAGGAAACAAAAAATGCCTACGAGCACCGATCATGGGAAATAAAGACTGTGCACACCAATGCAATTACTATGGGACAGTCGTCCTAGCATCCAGCGAGCAAAAGGGGCCAATATTCCATGCACTAAAAGGGATGATTCTCTGCAAACTAAAAGTGGGACTGTTACTGATAGGCACGACTTTGTATTGAGCTGGAAGATTTTCGAATTGGCATTTGTGGACATGAGGGAGTTTTTATTTTTTTAGCATGGAAAGGATTATATACGGGAGGGGGGAAATGCATAAGGTGGGGGGGGGGGGTTGGGGGTTCCACTGAAGGGATTCGGGGAAAGGAAAAGGGATTGTTGCAGGGGTGCTTATGAATAGATGAAAAATTGTGAATATAAGAGGGAGGCGATTTCTCTATAGATCTATGTGAAGGAAGCACTTAGTTTTGATCATCGATCTAGATCTTTGTTTTATGACTGAGAGATAAATTTTTTGTCTATATGGATCTATGAGTTACTGTGTAGACGTAATCTCATAAGACGGATGTTGACCTGAATCGCTATTATCTTCTTTTATCTTTTCCTGTCTTTTTCTATTTTCTGCAATCCACTGATGAGTATGCGTGACATGGATCCATGATGCAATGGTTACTGTTTGTGAATGATATTATTTCCGTAGATATATTGTGCAATAGTATGATTATTTCTATTATATGATGATTCTGCTATGAATGAATGATGCATTCTGTCAACTAGTGATGATGAATGGTTCTGTGAATGATTAGATGATTGGTTAGATCTGATAAGATAGATAAATGAAGTGTCGATGCCCATAGTACTCTTGTTTATTGTGGAAACTTGGTTTCGACAACCCCCCCTTGAACATCTTGGGCGATACTGCATTCACTCTGTGGGTGTTGCTGGACAGGGTAAAACCTATCTGGGTTGATGCTCATGGAGATCGTGGTGAGGTGGGTGTCGACAGAGTGGAACCCCTATCAGCTAGGTTTTGTTGGTTGAGGTTTGTGCCAACAAATGGTTCCCTTAGCGAGACTTTGTTGCGACTGAGAGGAGGGTATGTGGCATCCGACGCAATAAGAATATCAAGAGTGGATGTGGCATCAAACATGACCAAAAATTCAAGATTGGTTCGATCTGAAGCTGCGACAATTTGCTGAAGCAGAAAATCAAAACCTTGGACTGACAATAGACAAGTGGTTGGAAAATTATATTCGTGACATCCCTCACGAGTATTTTTTCTGTGATTTTCCCATCATACTATACTAGTGGTTGGCACAATTCACATACAAGAAGACAAATTTCCAAGGAGGAGAAACAAAATCCTCGACCCTTGAAATGATCCAGGAACTACAAGAAACTGACAACAGAGCGTTGGGAGCTATTGAGGTCTGGCTGGATAGTATCCTAGAAGGATATATTACTAAATTTTTAATGGACACTACAAAGTCCTACAATGAAGTAGAAAGGGTATTTTTCAATAGGCCTAGAGGTAGGTTCTTATTATCTCTACAGTTATCAATTAAAATGCTTGTATGTGAAAAGGGTATACTGAATATGCACCTAGAGTAGTAGAACTCTAGTGTGCGGATGCAGTAGATACCACGACTAAAGGGGGGAGGCGAATGGGAAGGTAAGGGGTAGATGGGTAAAAGTTTCAACGAGATTGTGAGGGAAGCCGATGAAGAAAGTGGTTGTACAAGGGGAGGAGAAAGGTTTTGACAAGAGATGAGGTAGAGGACATGGGAAGGTCCTGCTGTGATTGAAACGCAAAAACGTGAAGGAAAAGAGCAGGGGAGGAAGAGACCCTACAGTGACGAAGAGGACGACCAGACCTAGACTACACCTAGAAGAATAGTAAGATCAAACCCTAGCAACACTATGCCCATGCCTCTGCGCACTACTTCAAACTCAGGAAGAAACACAAATTTTACGTCGACTGGCTTGATGTTTTAGTAGCAGTCTAGTAGTAGATCAACATCTGTAGGAAGAAGTCCCAAGATGGTGGGTGATGACACAAAGTTACCTTTGTTTCATGGGAACGGGACTGACGATCCCGAGTAGTATTAGTTTCTCTGTGAGTCAGTATGGACTGTTAGATAGGCCATGGATAATGATGTTAAAAAGGGCCAACTCGCAACTATTCTGTGGGGTCATGCGCTAGATTGGTACATGAAATTTATACAAGTTCCTATGGGGACCCCTGCAAAAACATTGGATGAAGTTTGGAAGGGACTAATCGAAGACTTCTAGAATCCTAAATCGGAGGCACAATACATTACTGAGTTGAAACAGATCAAGCAGTTTCTGAATGAGACTATTTGGGACTTCGATCAAAGGCTTAAGACTTTCAAGGCGTGAGTCAACTTTGATATGAGTGATGTTTAGCATAAAGAGTGGTTTATCGCAGCCTTGGTATCTCGTATTTGGGGACTACTGGTTCAGCAGAAGATCATGACATAGAGCGGGGATCTGGAGATCACGATGAAGTTATAAGCTTCACATGTTGGAGAGAATGCAGTTAGTATGAATCAAATCCAAGTGTAGCTGGAATATTTAACGCTTCATTTATAAGGCATCAAGAAGGTGAAAGAGGATCGTGACGATATTTGGTGCACTCAGTGTCATCCAAATGGACACACTAAAGATAACTTCCCCAGTTTTTGAAATTTTCTGGTCTCAGGAGCACCGAATCCATTAAGTTGCGAAAGTGTACCATGGTGTTGCATATGTCGATTCTATGGGCATCGGCACGAAGAATGTAGCTATATGCAGAAGATGGTGGCAAAACCAGCCAACCTATATTGTTCCTTTTGTAGATCGATGGGGCATGAAGACAAATAATGTCATGCATATGATTTGCTTCATGACAGAATATATGATTCATACTTTGTGAAAGAAAAATATCATCATGCAATACAACAACCGCAGCTGCAGCCTCAGGTGGTAAAATCTTGACCACAACCGCAGTATACACCACCACTGCAGATGCAATTTATACCATCACAGTTGCAGCCACAGTTTGCACCATAGCTGCAGTACAATCAAATAGCGATGCCTCAACTGTATCCATAGTATGTTCAAGCTACACACTATGTTCAATAGTGGTCGAATCCCCTGCCGCAACAGATGGCTCAACCGCAGTATCAACAACAAGGAGGATTTCGTGGAGGATTCTGAGGAAGAGAAGGAGGCTTTGAAAGAGGAGGAGGATGAGGTCGCAAATCAGTCCAGTGTTATAATTATGGGGTATTTGGGCACTACTTGAGGGAATTAATGCACTTGTAGTTCTCGTGTACATACTACAAGGTGATCGATCATACTGTTGAAATTTGTCCATAGCTAATCACAAGATGCCACGCAGGGAACGTTCCTCAGTTGTAAAATCAGAATCAGTTGCAGAACCAAAATCAGCTACAAAATCACAACCAGTTGCAGAATCAGGCCCAAAATCAAGTTCCACTCTAGACTCAGACCGTGACTCAACCTATAAACCCTCTCTTGAACCAAAATCAATCTTTGACTCCGAATCCATAAATGAACTAGAATCAGGGGTCGACAGTTGTGACGATATCAGTAGAGCCCAGAATAGAGGATGTTGATGTTTCCTTGGTCACCCGCGTAGGAGCCACAACATGAGAGGATGGACCCCGCCCACATATTCGACTAGCTAGATAAAAGAAGGAGCCGTTTGACATCGAAACTAAAAAGGAGACATTTTTTGGATCCTAGTATGCAATCAGAAGAAATCTTGGTAATTCACGTGTCTATAAAATGTCTTCTGCTTCTAATTTCTCACTAGAGGTAGGACCATCAAGGCAACATGGTACCTTGCAGCACTTCATTGAGAGTTGTTTATATATATAAATATATATAAAATAATTATTTTATGCATAATATATATAAACTCTACATATTGTCTTTAATATTTATTTATGCATCATATAACATAGTCTCCTTTAATTGATGCTTCCCTTAGCTTATACTATTGCTTTCATTCAAGGCCTTAGGTAGGGTTGGTCAACTAATTTAGGAAGATCTAGATCCTCCTTTCATGTTGGATTACCTCATATATTGTGGTAGTTATTCCAGTACTTGATGAGAAGTAGATTTGAAATTTCATTTAATCAACTCAAAATAAGTAAGATAAGGGTTAATGCTATTCAAATTCATTCTCACTCAACACACTTAATTTCAGTAACTCCTAGTGCTATTTAGATCCCAAGCTCAACGCTAATAACTGGGAGTTACACTTAGTGCAATTACAGAGCCTCTCGCTCAACACTAATGCTAGGATGTACTTGTATAATACACCTAGGGAAATAATGGCCATGGATCTGATGCTCTAGATATTATGCTCAACATCAATTTGGAATTCTCCAGGGTTTATTCCCAACACTTCCAATCTTATAAATCATGTTTTTTGGAGCTTATTCTCAACACAAAATATCATAACTCATGTGCTCCAGAGCTTACGCTCAACATAATATTTTATAACTAATGTGTTTGAGAGCTTGTGCTCAACACAAAATATCATCACTTATGTCTTTTAGGGTTTACTCCCAACACATTATATAACTCAATCATGCATTCAGTCTTCTGTACATTTCGTCACAATAATCATCTCAGTATATGCATTAAGGTAAATCACATAATACATCAAGTACATCGTACTATGACAATAATCCTTGTCCATCATGGCCATGCCCAACATATACAATCACATACATGATAATAAAACATATGCATTGGATTACACCCAATATATCTAAATAATCAACATAACTCATGTGCAGTGGGGAATTACACCCAATGTACAAACATAAGCATCAAAGTAACTCATGCGTAATGGGACTCATGCCCATTATAGTTAAGGTCAAAATTCTAGATATTACACATGACCATGACTTGGATCAATGAATCGTCAAATTTGTTATGTACATAACAATGCATTAGAACTAGGGGCACCTCTATGTTATGGTTTCATTTCCTAGTGCTCATGTTTCTCATAGATATTCAAAACTAGCATTTTGCTCAATATGTGACTATGCACTTTTTACATGAATGGGTTAAATACAAAAACCCCTCAACCTTGGTACTATGGATGGTGTTTCAATGTAAAGCATGGAAAAACACACATGAAGGAAGTTATGTAACTCAATTCCAATGCTCAGTTCAATTTTTATGTTCCACTGGCACAACCTCCAAGTGTCCCTTAAAGGCTTTAGGAGGTGACTTAGAACTTACCATAAAATAATGACCATTTCTAATACCCATGAACCATTTATTATATTGGATCTGTCAAAATGAATTACATCTAGGTGGACCTCTCTCCCATGGGTCCATCACCTAGCGCTTGTCATGTTCATTGATCTTTGGGACTAGGGTTTTTCTCAGTAAGTGACTATGCACTTTTTGCATGAATGGGTAAAGTAATGAAACCTCTTGAACTTAGTATCATGGGTGGTTTTTCCATGTCAAGAACAACCAAAATAATATTTAGGATCTTACAGAAATCAATTCTAATTCCTACTTCAATTTTTATGCCATCTGGAAGAATCGCCAATTGTCCCTAAAATACTTTAGGAGGTGGCCTACAGCTAAAGATCAAATTATAATCATGTCTTATATCAGTGAACCTTTAATTGTGTTAGGTCCATGATAATGCATTCCATCTAGGAGAATGTTTCTTCCATTTCCATCACCCAATGTTCTTCTTGTTCATTAATATAAAAACCAACATAGATCCATCTTAAACAGGATCTACTAAGCACCAAAAGGGATCAAATTTGTATAAGTACAAACACTTTGTTTTAGAGTGGAAATGTTAAGGAAATGTGAACGAAATATTTATGGTTTTAATTTATAGTCTAATATATGTGGTTATAAAAAAAAATTAAATCTAAAATGATGTGACATGTTAAGGATAGATATTGAGGCCTTCATAATTATTTCGCATTGAAAAATAACATCCACAATTCTAATATATGCTTCTAGGGATCTTGGACCTTTCTTGAAAATGTCTCAAATCACCAACGACCCTAGAAAGGAAACATTTTCCCTACTAGTGGGATATGGGCACCATTAGAAGGGTTTTATATCAAATATGTATAAGGTCCAAAGTATGTTCGAAGGATAAAAACTAAGGTATTATTATCTAAAATATCATTATGTATGGATAAGGGGTTATTCATAA
>LPNX010649526.1:377048-395782 GCA_001517045.1 Pseudotsuga menziesii
TTATGCACCATGCATGGTTGTCATAGCCCTATCCATGATCGAAGGACCAAAAATAAGTACCTAGATGCAAGAATATTTCTTCAAGGATTTATGGGCAATGTAAAGATCCATAGACCACCCTAATGGACACCCAACACATTATTTAAATTCATATTTTTACAATGAATAACCAACAAGTAAAAAATGTGTCAAACTCAAATATTTATCCCTTTGCACATGAATTTGAGCTTGAAAATGGATTACTGTTGAAGTTTTAATGAATTGGATAATCACCAAGAACACCTGCATTATCACCAACAACCACCATAATCAAGTGAGGAGCCTCCATGAGATCTATGTTTTTTGTATAAATGAGTTAAAAATGGTCCCTTTAAATGTTAGTCTTCCTTGCAAGGGTGTCATGTGGAAATTCCATAGACGGTCACCTGGGATGTTAGTAAATTCCATATGATGACATCGAACCACTCCAAGGGTGCCACATGGTAGGCCATACATGTGATTTGGGAAATTGTACAATGATGTGGTAGGATTGTGTGTCATCCGTACAGTCGACTTGGTAGTATGCCATCAGTATCCATACAACATGTGGTAGGATAGGGAAATAACATGTGGAATAGGTGACATCAGCATGTTGACATGGAAGAATGAGGGGCTTCCATGTCTCACCCACATTTGGCCAATTTGGGGTCTAGTTGGACTAACAAAATGCTACCACATGGCATCTATATAGATCACATGGAAGCACAATCAACATATATTGTGGCAAACATGTGGCATCAATACTACAGATAGTTGGAACACAAAAAATATTTCATGTGGCATTTATACATCTAGGTGCCAAGTTATGTCATAGACTGCCATGTGGACTATCCAATTGGTGCCACATGTCATATTCAAGAATCCTAAGGATGATTGTTGATACAAATTTGGCCCCTAGAGGGTTGGTCAATAAAAAGTTGGTTGAACAAACTTTCTTAGCATATATCATTTCAATTTGCATAAAGGGGAGTGGTTCATGGGGTTTGAACCCATGAACTCCACACACCTATTCCAATGACCCAACCAATGCAACATCGATTTTCCTTCTCTTGCTAAAGACAGAATAATATATTTAATTTTGAGCCACATCCACTGCAAAGGTCGCGCCACAATTGGACATACCTCCCCTACATAAACTATGACACAAATCCCAAGGAGGTATTAATTTATAGAGATGTAGAGAAGTTACAGTACATGTAGAGTGTAGTCTCAATTTTCATGTTGAAGCGAGGTCCCGAGTTCCTGTGTAGAAGCTACTCCTGTTTATACTCAAAAGATATAATTTCAAGAGGGATGAAAATGTGTCCTCTATTTTTGGGCCTAGCCTCCATATCTAAGGGGTTTCTTCAAAGCTAGTGTTGTTGATCCAAGTACAGCGAAGTTTACTTTTTAAATTTTCAAAATTTCAAGAAGAATCTACGGGTGGTCTTTGTTTCTAAGTTTGAGCATCAGATCTAAAGGGTGTCTTCATAACTTTCATTTAAGACTATCTTTTGTATGTTTAGCATTTTTGAGCTTAATGAGAGCAATCTCAATATTTGAGAGTGAACCCAGAGATGTATCCCAAGATAAGTGAACTATTTTATCTTTCTTATTATTGTATGTTTCACATTTGATAAATGGATTACACAAGTTGAATTCATAAGTACAAGTGCTTATCTAAGTAAGAATAATAGCTTAAAATATGAAAGACATTGTTTTATAACTAAATCATATTTGATGTCAATGTTTAATAATGGATTTATATCTTAATATGTTTGAATGAAGTGGTACCCTACCCACTGTGTTCTCTATGAGCTATCTACAAGTTGTTGTAGATCTAAATCAGCTCATCATCGGAGAAGTGAAAATTGATCTCTGGAAGTAGAAGGAGTGAGATCTAATACAACACGTATCTTTGTGAGTTGGTTGAAGGGAGTAAGATATTTTGAAACTGTGATCTCTTGAAACTAATCTCTGCGGATCTCTATGAAGATTGGGTCTAGCAATCTCTGTTATCTCTGCAGTGCACATTATTAGAACTATGGTCTTTGTCGAACTGGTCTCTGTCAAACTGCATTGAGGTGACTTCCATCTGCAGCTAAGGGTTGGAACACGATCTCGAACGGTTGTTTCAGGTGCACACATTCCTTATCTAATATATATTTATTTCTTTTTGTTCACGAGTATGAGTAATTAGCCGCATCTACCAAATATTGTCAAAGGTAGACCTATCACGTTACTCTAACTAGTCTTTATGAGTATATAGAGTCTTTAGAGAAGCATAGAGAATAAAGATAAGTTAAGTTACAAACTAAGTTATAAGCCATGCTAAAAAATAAATTTGTCTCTCTTGAAGAAAAGATCAAAAAACAAATAGAAAATAAAAGAAAACTACTGGAGAAGAAAATGGGGAGAATGGAGATTAAAGTTACAAGAAATAGTAAAACAAAGCCAAGATAAAAACCAAACATCCCAACAAGGAGATGATGAAACCTTAGAAAGTCTTAAAATGAAGGACATGATTAAAGAACTAGAAGAAAACATTAACAAAAATCTCAACCTAAATACTGTGGCAGGTAAATTAGACATCAAACCCATTAAAGAGGAAATGAAAAAATTGGTAGAATTAGACCATCAGCGTAACAAAAGGGCCTTGAACCTTATAATATTTTGTTTGAAAGAGGAGGTAGATGAGGATATTTTATCCATAGCCCAGACAGAATTACATAGTAGATTACAAATTGAAACAACATGTCTCACAAAAACAACAAGGTTGGGGAAATTAACTGATAATAAAGGAAGGTTGATCCGAATAAAGGTGAGCTCTACTGACCATAAGTATGACATACTTAGTAAAACCTCAAGTCTAAAAGGAACATGAATATTCATAAATCAATATCTTATTCCAGAAGATTAATCAAAATTATGAAAGGAGGTTCAAAAGGTAAAAGAAGTTAGGAAGGAAGGAAAATGGGAAATAATCAGAATTAGAAAACCCATTATTAGAGATAGAAACAAAAAATATAGTAATAAATAGCAATTCAACATGCTCCGGATTCTTTCATGGAACTATCAGTGATTCCCTTGGAACAAAGGCCCCAAGTTAAGTTGCATCTCAAATGAAGTTGATGTTATTTTGTTAGTTGAAACTTGGGAGCACAAAGAATCTCAGGTTCCTAACATAGATGGATTTGTACTTTGGTCAATCTGGAACAAGCGATCCTATCATAGAGGCATTTGTGGTATAGCTTGTTAAATTAGGAAGAACATATCCCCCAATACTAGGATTTATAAAAAATACCCTTACAGCCAATATATCTGGATAGATATTTCTGACATTAATGATAAAAGAACCTATGATAGAAATCTGTTATTTTTCCCCTATTAATTCTAACTTCTATAAGAAAAACAATTTAGATAAAAATTGTGCTTACAATGGTTTAGAGAATGATATTTATATCCTAAGGAATCAAGGTAATATAATCTTAATGGGTGACTTTAATGCTCGCACTTCAAGAAACCAAGCTATTCTTTTAAGTAATTATTCCAATCCTAATCCTCTTTCGTTAGACGAAGATATTACTCTAGCTAGAAAGTACAACAGAAGCTTTGAAGATCTAGGGGAATTTTTTTTTGGGTATGAGCTAGTCAATCTCTGTAATGCTCAACATCTAATAATTTGCAATGGTCTAAAAAAGTGGTCCAATTCTAACCAGATGACCTGTATCCATGGGCTTGGTATCAGGGTGGTAGACTATGTTATTTCTGATATCCCTTTATACAATGAAATAATAAATTTTGATATCCTAAAGGACCACGAACCTTACTCAGATCATAGACATTTAATTATACCTCTCAACTTTTTCATGCATAGAGATCCCATAAAAGATAATCCTTATAACCAAAAAAAACTTGATCTTTGATAGAAATAAAAATGATATTTTTCTAAATGATTTAAAAATTAATTTGCTTCCTTTATCAAGTACAGTCAACATAAAATACCTCTATCATAATTTTACTACAACCCTCCCACATCATATTAACAAGTTCTCAATTGAAGTCTCAAGTAATAAATGAAATAGAAAAACCAACCCTTGGTATGATCAAGATTGTAAGAGTGCGAGGAGAGAAATTAAGGAAGCTATTGATGAGTCTCTTAAAATTGACAAGGTAAAAATTTACAAATCCCTAACTAAAAGAAAAAAAAATGTAGTATATTCATAAAAGACAAGAAAATATCTTACACCTCTCTAAGGTGGCTCCTAAAAAATTATAGAGGCAGATTCTAACTAGAAAAAGTAAACATAATAATAGAATTGCTTTACAAGACTGCTCACAATGGTAGAAGTTTTCTCTTTAGAAGACATAGATTTTGGGGTTAAGCATCTAGCAAATGGAAAAGCCAAGGACATTGAAGGTTACCAGGAAGAAATATTAGAAATTGGAGGTATTTCTCTCATCCCTCACATCCATAAGATTTTTAATCAAGCAGTCAAGCAAGGGTTCCCTAAACCTTGGACTGAGAGCCTCATTATCACTATTCGAAACCCCCCCTGAAGACTATCATCACTTCTTTTCCTCTTTCTCTGTGGAGAAAGTGAGTCATCACTAGCAGGACTGTGATGATCTCCTTTAGTTGCTTTAGGTGTACCTTCTTTTTTTGCTTCTCTTAAGCTGCTGTCCCGCTCATGGTACGTTTCTCTTTTGGATTTGTGGGTGGACTGGGTAGGCTTACCTTGCGGGCTCCCTCCTATCATGTTATGCAATAATGCTTCATTTATAACTTGCTCTTCCTTTATTTCATTCAGACTGTCCTCTCTGAAACTCTTCAGTTCAGCTTGAAGACTGTGCAAAATTTTCAGCACATCAGAGTTTAGTTCGACCACCAAGTTCACCTCCGGAGTGGGGGTGGTCATTTCTTCTTGCCGACTGTTTTCTTCTTCAATGTTCATAAACTGAACAATGCTGTAAAAATTTTCCTATAACACAAATTTTTTTAATAGCAACAAAAATTTTCTGTTAGTAACAAACATTACTTATCATACTTTATTTTCTTTGTGCGAATGCTTGATACGCCTGTAAGTCTCTCAGTATTGAAACTGGGCTCTGATACCACTTGTGATATCCCAAAAAATTGAAAAAAAATAAAAATTATAGGCTAGTAAAAACTATCGAAAAGGGATCATTAGTACTCGTGCGGAAACATAGATGCTCCTTAGATTTGCAACCTCTTCAGATTCTGCGCATTGTCTTGTTAATCTCTTATCCATTCCGTGACTATTAGTTCGTTTACTTCTTATGCCTTAATTATGTTATTTGAATTGTTGATATATCTGAGTTATTATTGTCGGAAAATAAATGAATTATATAGATCATTGTTTGCTCCTGCACATGTATGCTTTGTTTATTTAATGAAAACTAACTTATCTTTATTGATGGGAACAAAGTGATGGAGTGGCGGGACTCGTTCTCCCATGATGATCTGAGAGGTAAGGTTATTCTTCGTTATGCATGCTTACTTAGTTCATTCGAACTAAGCCACCTTATTCATTGATTTGCAGGTTACTCTTGCTACATCAGGATTATTGGTTACTTGAAACAATTCAATTCTTAGTTGAACTTACCATTCTGCCTTGTACTTTTGTTACTATTTCGTTTTATGACTTAGGTACACCCTATGTTTGCTAATTAACTTTATTCGAGTCTAATCCACTCATAGAGATTTGTATCTATATCTCAATACTGCTTTCTTGAATGGTGTAGTAGAAGAGGAAGTGTATGTGGAACAACCACTCGGTTTTGAGACACATGACAGGTAGTCTCATGTGTGTAGATTGAAGAAAGCCCTGTATGGTTTGAAATAGGCACCCAGGGCATGGTACGAAAAAATTGATGGTTTCCTATCCAGTTTGGGATTTACCAAGAGTAAAGTAGATTCCAAACTTTACTACAAGGTTGAATATGGAAACCCAGTGATACTCCTATTATATGTGGATGATCTGTTTGCAATAGGTATGGATGGGTTTATTGCTAATATGAAGACGAAACTTGCTGCCGAGTTTGAAATGAAAGACTTGGGCATGATGCACTATTTGTTAGGCATGGAGGTGTGGCAGAATGTCGATGGAATCTTGCTTGGACAAGGGAAGTATGTAGTAGAGATTCTGAAGAGATTTAGAATGGTGGACTGGAAGGCCATAACACACCTATGGCATCAAACCTGATGCTATTGAGTGATACTTCATCAAAAGCAGTTGATGCCACGATGTATCGTGAGATGATTGGGTCCTTGATGTACCTAATGAACACATCACCAGATATTTGCTTTGCTGTGAACACCTTGAGTGAGTTCTTGACAGATCTAGGACATGTTCACTTGATTGATACAAAGCATATTCTGAGGTACCTGAAGGGTACAGTTGATTATGGGCTCAAGTATGAGGCGAATTAGAAGATTAACTTGGACGGTTATGTTGATTTAGATTGGGCAGGAAATTCCATCAATAGGAAGAGCACTTCATGATTTTACTTCCGTATGGGATGAAGTGTGATCTCCTAGTTTAGTAGGAAGCAATCCTATGTGGCATTGAGTACAACTGAAGCAGAGTATGCTCCATCTTTTTCAGCTAGTTGTGAGGTAGTATGGCTGAGGAAGCTACTGTCTGATTTATTTGATCTCCAGATGGATGCTACTTGTATATATTACGACAACCAGAGTTGTGTGAAGTTTTCAGAGAACCTAGTGTTCCATGACAAGTCGAAGCATATCGAGATCAAGTATCACTATATCAGGGATATGGTGCAGAGAGGAGCAGTGAAGCTCCAGTATGTTGTAATGGAGGAACATATAGCTGATGTATTGATGATGCCATTGGATAGAGTGAATTTTGAGTACTTCAGAGAAAATCTTGGTGTTCTCCAGATCGAGGTTCCCTACAAAGGGAAATGATGAGACCTAGAGCCATTCTGACATGGGAGAGGATTAAGTTCCTTCCATGGTCAGATCTAAGGGTTGAGCCATTATGTCATGGTGAGAGGATTTGGTTCCTTCCATGTCAAATGTGAGTGTTGATCCATTCTGATATGACTATAGGATTGGTTCCTACATGATCAGATGTAAGGGCTTAATGCCATTCTTGGAATGGAGGCACCTGGTCAGTTACCAGGAATACTCAGTGTGGGACTGAGGGTCATTCTAATATGACTATAGGATGTACTCTTACATGATTAGATGTGAGCACATGGCCATTTTGATGTGATTGAGGGATGTATCCCACTTGATCAGATATAAGGGATGATGCCATTCTTTGGGAGAATGGAGGCACCTAGTCAGTTACCAAGAATCCTCATTCTGGGACTGAGATCCCTTTCGATGCGATGTTTTTACACATGGTTGAATTTAAGTGTAGAGCCTTTTAGACAAGATGAGGTCGGATATAAGTGTTGATCCATTCTGGCGCGATGTGTTTATACATGGTCAGACGTGATTCATGTTGTGCATTTCTAACAAGATGGGGTTGGATGTAAGTGTAGAGCCTTTCCAACAAGATGAAGTTGGATGTAAGCACTGAGCCATTCTGGTGCGATGCATTTACAGGTGGTCCAATGTGAGTGTTGGGCCTTTCTGACAAGATGAGGTTAGATGTGAGTGCTGGGCATGCCTTTCTGACAAGATGAGGTCAGATGTAAGAGCTAGGAGGGCCTTTCTAACTTAGGGTTAGATATAAGTGCTGAAGACCTACATGAAGGGTATTCCTACAACCAACATGTAAAAGGGCTGGATCTGTAGAACTTCCTGTGACGAGAAGAATCGAGATAGCACCATTCTAAGATAGCATGTGATGATGATCCTGACTTGATGATGATCCAGATCAAGTGATGATCCAGATGTGATGATGATATAGAATTGATGACGATCCAGATCAAGTGATGATCCAGTAGTCATGATGATCCAGATCCTATGATGAAGAAGACTTGAAAAAGAAGGTGACTTAGAAGAAGACTTGAAGACAAAGAAGACTTGAGGATGAAGAAGACTCGAAGATGAACAAGACTTGAAGACAAAGAAGACTTGAAGATGAAGATGATGAGATGATCTAGTCGATACAGAGAAGAAGACCAGTGCTGAAAATTGTGTCGAAAGAATACCTTCCTAGTTAAGAGGGAGTGTTGATGTATTTGTAACTTTGGAATGTATTCACCTATGTATCTTGTGTCTTGTACCCCGATGTTTATTCCTGGATGTGTCTGTAATGTAATTGAGTCATGTCATGTCCCGATGTTCTGATCGAGAGGATCTATAATGTAAAAAGGCCATGTCAAGTCGTTATGGGCAACCCTCCTATTGATCAAGAGTTAAAGTCCCCGCAGTTCTAGGGCACTAGGGTTATTAGACTCACCTAGTGAAGTCGATCGTAGTTGGGTTTAGTCAAGTCAGGAATTAGTATAAATAGAGAGCTAGCCTCTCTATTTGATACACACTCACTCACACTCAGTTGTAGTGCATAGCTGAGGAAGGAGAAGACACTGGGGCTAGGAAGAAAGAGGTTACTGCTGTCGGGAGATCATCTTACTGTTTTGGTCTTTTCTTTTTTGGTGCTGATTCTATCTCTGAGGAAGTTGCAGGGTTTTCTCCATTTATGGTTTCCCCAAGGAAAAACACTATGTTCTTTGTTTCTTGTGTTTGATTGCTGTGCTTGTTATTCTCTCAGTTAAAGATCCTAATAATGCTAGCTTAATGTTAAAAATATAACAGAACAATGTTGATACATGAAGTGTTTGACAAAATGTGCAAGAGAAACAATCAAAGAGACAGAAAATACATGGAATAGAACATGTGAATGGTGCTAATTTCTGATCATATTATTATAATACATCTTGTAGATGTTATATTACACATTTATAATACATTGGACCAAATTCGAGTGGCGCTGCCAACTAATTGGGAAAGTACAAGTGTCATGGTGAGAATTGACCGCCAACCACCCTAGTTGGACCAAAGGAGCTCCAACTAAGCCCAAACAGTCATGACACCTCATGTGAAGTGTGTTGGGTAATTAACGTGTCCTAGGAAAGTGTGCATGAGAATATAGAGGTGAGTGGGGTGCTCTAGGTGGCAATAAATGCTCCTGGGAGAGCTAAAACATGCCAAATACACCCCTTGCACACTTAGTCAAACCAGGACCCCACAAATCAAGGAGGTAGCACCCTTAGAAATTAAATGAAGTGCACAGGTACTGGGTTGACCAACTAGGGCATTGTTGTAGGTGTGAGCAGGACAAAATCACCAATTATATTGCTGAATCAGCTCTCCTAAGTCGTAAACCATAGGATATCATTACATGAAGGCAAATAAAGTTAGCCTAAAGTAAAAAATATGTACTAAGGATATACTAATACTCCAACAAAGAAAATAAAACCTCTGGCAAATTTAGGATTTGTGTTGATCTCAGGAAATTAAATGATGCTTGCTTGCATGATGCATTTTTTACTCCATTTACACATGAAGTATTGGAGAATGTTGAAGGACAAGAAATGTATTCATTTATAGATCTATTCTCGAGATACCATCAAGTCAGAATTTCAAAATAAGATCACCACAAGACTACCTTTGCAATAGAGTGGGGATGATACCAGTACACGGTAATACACTTTGGGCTCAAGAATGCACCTGCAATCTTTTCTAAAATCGTCCTTGTTGCGTTTAAAGAGTTTATACATAAATTTATTGAATTATACATTGATGAATCAATAGTATTTGGTGTTATAAAATATTAGATAGAAAGTCTTAGAATGATGTTGGAATGATTCCATCAATACCAAATTGCTCTCAATTTGAGAAAGTGTATTTTTTGTGTGCCATTTGAGGCTCTCTTAGGCCACGTGGTCTGTCATGATGGGATTTTGGTTGACCCAGCTAAAATCGCCATCATCCTAGACTTACTACCACCTACAACAATTAAACAGTTAAGAGAAACGCTAGGACATATGGGATATTACATAAATTTCATGAAAGGATATGCACAAGTGATTGCCCCAATGGAGAAATTGTTGAAAAAAGACACCAAGTTTCAGTGGACAGATGAATTCCAGAAGAGTCTGGATAATCTCAAAAGGAAAATTGTCACTACACCCATACTCATATTTTGAGATTGGAAAAATAATTCCATGTTCATGTCGACGCATCCTCTGTTGCGCTTAGAGTGGTACTAACGCAACCAGTAGAAGGTGAGATTGATCACCCCATTTCTTTTGCTAGCAAATAGTTATCAAATGCATAAAATAATTACACTACAACAAAGAGAGAAGGACTTGCGATGGTTTATGTATTGAAAAAATTCAGACATTACTTGCTAGGGGGACATTTTAAAATGTACATGGACAATTATACATTGAAATATTTGGTCAATAAGCTAGTGTTGGGGGGGAATATATGTCGTTGGCTTCTCCTCTTCCAAGAATTTTACTTTGAGATAATTTTAAACAAAGCCGATTAAACTTGGGACCATACCACCTATCAAGAATTGAGAGTGGAGAAGAACCCACTAGTCTAGAATATAATCTCTCAGATGCACAACTATTTGCGCTAACTGCCTTTGATAATCAATATGAAGATATCATACAATTCCTAACTATGGGTTTTGCACCGGCCAAGTTCACAACAACACAAAAGAAACAATTAGTAATGTGAGCTACATATTTGCAAATGATTGCTGGCCACTTGTACAAACTGGGCCCGGATGAGATACTTAGAAGTTATGTTTTCGAACACGAGAAACCTATTATTTTAAGTGAAGAACATGTTGGTATTGTAGGAGGACACTATGCAGGAAAGGAGAACGTGCGAAAGATATTATAGGTAGGGTTATGGTGGCCTACCATCCATGCTGACACTCAAGATTACTATCGCAGTTGTAATGTCTACCAAAGAATGGGGAAGCTAACCAAAAGAGATGAAATACCAATAGTACCACAACTCACATTACATGCATTTGATAAATGGGCTGTTGAATTTATGGGACCTATTAGTCGAGAAGGGAATCGCATAGGAGATAGGTATATTATCACTATGACAGATTACAATAACCCGATGGGAAGAAGTTATGCCCATTAAGGATTGTATGGCTACAACAACAGTGAAGTTTTTATTCGAAAATGTTTTAACAAGGTTCAGGTGACAAATATATTGATTAGCGATCAGGGTATGCATTTTGTTAATCAATTGATTTAAGAACTAATTGATGAATTCTAGATACAACATAGAAGAACAACTTGATATCACCAGCAACCAAATGGAGCGGTCGAAGCATTTAACAATATTATGGAAAATGCGCTAACCAAAGTTTGCAATACAAGAAGGGATGATTAGGACCAGAAAATTTCCATAGTACTATGTGCATATCGCACAACATGTAAGAATTTAATAGGACAGACACCGTTAAAGTTAGTATATGGATAGAAAGCTATCATTCCTATGGAATATATTGTACCAAGTTTAAGAGTGGAAGCGCACCATTAGAGGAAATTTCAACTCAAAATGTGCCTTTTAACTTTTATTCAAATTCCACGTCATCATCTGTTAGCCAATGAAATTTCTTTAAATTTGAAATACCGTATAGGTATTAAACACTTATTTAATATAAATTTGGGGATAGGTATCATAAAAAAACTACTTTTTTTGTTTGTATTTTTGACATATCTCCTCGTGTTTTTACTCAAATTTCGATTGAGAGAGCTCGTTGGATGCAGAATTAAATTCCGCATCCAACGAGTACCCACTCGGCATACTTTTGACGGACCTCGCTACCCCAAAAACAAGAAATACCTGAAAAAATGTGATGATGATGTCATCATCATGTTTTTTCAGGTATTTCTTGTTTTTGGCGTAGAGGAGTCCATCAAAAGTATGCAGTGTGGGTACTCGTTGGATGCGGAATCAAATTCTACATCCAACAAGATCTCCCGATCAAAATTTGAATAAAAACACAGGGAGATCTGTCAAAAATACAAACAAAAAAGTAGTTTTTTTCTTTTCTTCCTCCAAAATTAATAAATATTATTTTATTATTTTATTAATTCATTTTAGGAGGCCCATTTTGACTTGAAATTTCAACTCAAAATGGTAGATCTTGATGCTGTCAAAGAAAAATTACTTCAGTTAATTCATTTGGAAAAATAACGTTTTATTGTAGGATTTCACCAAAATGTAGAAACAAAAAGGAAAAAGGTATGGTGCTATAGACACATTAAGAACAAGAAATTTTCAGTTGGAGGACTTTTTCTTATGTATGATAGCGAATTTTTCAAGTATCGAGGCAAGATGAAGGCACAATGGTTAGGGCCATATGTGGTTAAGGAAATCACTAATGGCGGAGAAGTTAAATTGGAAAAATTAGATGGCACAGAAGTCAGGGGTCTCATCAATGGGAGCGGGTTGAAGCATTATTTTCATAAATTTGACTAGGTCGTACAACACAAAAAAATGAAACAAGATAACAAGAATGGTTAGGAGAGGAGAAAAAGGTGGCTTTCACACGAGGTGTGGTGAGGGAAGTATGGAACTAAAAAAAATGGTGTGTTGGCACATTTATGTGAACTGATTGTTGAGAAACAATTGCCAATTATTAAATCCGTAGACAATAAGGAAATTTGAAAAGACATAAAGGGAAGTTGAGGGTCACTTCCACCATTAGTATCATGACGTCACAACAAAAAGGGGCGGCATAGCTGGAACCTCCACATAAGAAGTCGTATTGAGAAACCACGTGATGGTTCGTGTCGTCATTATGCTACTCGATGATGGCGCGTGTGAGGATTTGACAGACTGATTGCTGGAACGAACCCGCTATTGGTGGTCAATTACCATATCACGTCCTTATAATGCCACAACCAGGATAGTTTGCACATCACGGAGTGACCGAAAAACTTGTGGGGAAGTATGACTAGTAAGTGTTACCGTGCTACTTGCCATGGGGGCCCTATCAAGGAAACTCTAATGACTATTTAGAGTAAGAGCAATGTTGTTGGATATGTTCCACTAGAGTCTGGGATCATCTTGAATATTGAGCTAGTTTCAAGAATCCATGCAAAAGCGTCTCCAAGCATCATGGTAACAATGCCAATGAGAAGACCTTCTGATTCCTGTAAGAACAATGCTATCTTAAAGGAGGTGAGAACGAATGTAGAAGCAGTCAAAAGAATTCAAATACCAAAGGACATCCCTCTGAACCCTCTGAAAAAGGTTGTGGAATTAATTGCCATACTACATAGTATCTATTGCTAGGAACTGCTGGTTTTTATGAATGTTTAGAATCAAAGAAGAAGAAACAAAGGCCAACACCATCACCATCATTAGTGTAAGTTGCTGAATATACGAGAGGTGACGTCGATTCCAAAAAAGAGGTCAAAATGGCACACCTTGATGGAGGGAGGTACTACATATTGAGGATGAAAGATCTCACCAGCACTATAACAAAGAGAAACACTGACCAGATGCTAGATTGAGTGACCGCCATGAGCTCTAAGGCTTCTGTGGATGTTGCATACCCATTTAGAAATAACTCTGAGGAAGATTCTGAAGGGAAGAAGGAAAAACCTAGGATGATTTGGAAGATGCAGCTATAAATGCTGACAAGGAGCATCAGTGTTGCCGATAAGTTCCTCATCCCATGTGTCCTACTCCTCTAAGCAGTAAAAACACCTAATAAGAAGGAAAGATGACAGTAATACCAGAAGTATAAAGACTACAATAAGCAATAAAAACAAAAGGAACATACAGCCAAACAAAGAAGGAACACACAGTCACACCAAAGGGAACATAGTTCATCCTATACACTAGAAGGTGCAAAAAATAACGACATATATAGAAAGATTCATGCCATAGAACATTAGTTCTGACATGCTGAATAACATGAAGAAAATAGAAGAAGAAGTGGGCATGAAGACAGAGAAGTAGGTGAAAATCGTGGAGGATTTTTAGACCAAAATCAACGTGAGTTCGTCTATGGAGGAATAGTTCACATGGCTCACGATAATCCAAAGGTGAGTGTTGGGGGCCTGTTGGGTGTCAGTATAGTAGGAAATAATTCATGTAGAATTACTCCCAAGTATGGAAAAGAAAATAAAGGAGAAGAGGAAGGAGCTACGACCGAGGAAGCAACATCAAGGAAAAGGGAAGGATGTTGCGACAGAAGAAGGAAAGAGAAGAAGAAGACAAAGAGAAGGTGTGGGAAGAGGAATTTACGACGGACGAGTAAGCCATGCCATAAGGACAGAATGAAATATGAGATGACATGGTAGAATATCAGCAGAAGCAAGCGTGCAAATAGTGGAAAGACAGGAAAATGATAGTAATACATAATATCGAGAAAGCGATAGTCCTTAACGATTATGGGTATGATCTCAGCCGGAGCGAACAGAAACCACATGCATGGAGGAATATTTGTAAGGCAGGTTGATAGTGCCTTTCGTTATGTGTTACTAGAATAGGAAAGATAGCATGTTGGCTAAAGATAGTAAGTTGACTACGATAAAGACTTAAAAGGAGTCTGTAATGAGTCCTTTAGAGTCTGTATCGAGTCGGTATTGAGTCTGTAACAAGCATGTATGGGATCTATATCGAGTCTATAATGGGTCTATAAAAGAAAGAGTCCAAGTTGTAAATGGGTTAGATGATATAACATTTGAGTAATCTCTCGACTCTTGGAAAGATGCTTGAGCTAGACTTGAGATAATCATTTTGGTTAATGACTTTGTATTGTTGAGTGCATCAGAGTAAAGGTTTCGGCACCTGAGTGCGCAGATAGGTAGAGAAGGGTGAGTTGATCCATACTATGTGTGGATCGCTAGTAGGAGTAGAGTAGGAAGATCAAGACATAATATTAGAGACCATGAGAGGGAGGAAAAGTTTGTAAAGATAGAAGAGAATATATGGAATAGAGTCTGCAGCTTTTTTCTCATACAAAAGGTGCATCTATTTCCTCATGCCAGATGAAGAGCACCTTTTTGTTTCTTCCTGGATGGGTTTCCATGTTACATGATGTGTATATGTGTGAATGTTGAAGTAGCTTAGATATATGCGTGAATGTTGTGTTGAATGAATGGTTGATTATAATGTTACAAATGAATAAACATATGACTCCCTCATTATATTAATGAATATGATTATGTTGTATGTTCATTGTTTAGTTAATTAAGTCGCATAAAGAAGGGTTGGATCACAGCTTAATGTTGAAGTGTTGTGCATACAAGTAACCCACCTTCGCAATCTTCATTGGAATCCTTGGCCCAAAGCTAAGGTACTAAAACACCCTCCCACACAAACTGTTGAAACATGGTTTTGGAAGCTACCCATAAAACTGAGATATTTGAGGTGAGACGACATCTGTGTCAGAGGTGCTTCCGGTTGAGCTCTGCTCTATCGGGTTGATATCTTCGTCTTTTTTTTTGTTGAGCATAAGGGACTGAACCTAGGTCCAAGAACAGAGAGAGGGAAGAAATCCACCATATGGTTTAAACTCTACTTTTTTTCTAGCATATAGAATAGTGGCTCACTAGACTTATTGGTCGACTACATATGTTGATCAAAGGTCGATCCTTATATTGAAATTTTTTGGAGGATGTTCAAATATGTGGGATATGGAGATCCATTTGTTTTGAAACATTATTTTTCAAGGATGAAAAGCTTTAGCTCGCGAAAAGCCTTGAAAAAGTCTTCTGCAGAATGTACTTTTGTTTACTTATGAATAAAATTATGCTTTTTTTGTAGGAAACAATTTCGACCCTAGCTCATCTAAACTGAATAATAGGATCAACAAACTAAATTCTAGAATCACTTAAGAAAGATCTACAACATAGAACTAGAAATTGTTTTTTATTGACACATGGGGGTTATAACCCTAAACTCTAACAAGAAACTAATAGAAATACAAAGTAAGATTTTATTAAAAATAGAAGGCCACTTCAAACATTTCCATGGATTCTTCTTGTAGCTGGAAATACATAATAATATGATACAAATGATAGACAAATAGATTCAGAGAATTGCAGAAAGAAAGACAGACAATCTTTTATCCAATGGAAGATTTTTGCCTTGCAAAACTTTGTCTTTCTAGTTTATCTTGACCCCAATCTTCAAATATGATCCATATGGTGTTCTGTGGACCTAATACATTCATTATGCATCCCATAAATATGTCCAACAACAACAATCCATGCCTACAAGTGCGCCCTCCTTAGTCGAATACACATAAATTGAAACTAGCTCTTGAAAATGCAAAACAAAGGAACAATGCCTCCATCGAAACTCTACCACACTAAATGGAAAATGAATCAAACTTACAAAATATATTATATTCTTGAATGTAGCCATTAGAGGAAATCTAGAATTAAAAATGGACTCCTCAAGAAAACTTAAGAAATTAATAAAATAGTGACATGTAGACTTAAGAAATTAAAAAAATAATGCAATGTATACAATATTTTAATATATCTTTTTATTATCTTACATTTATCTGATTTGTACAATATATGTCACTTTTATTAAAAAAAAACCTTGTTTATCTATTTTATATTTTTAAACTAATTTATTAGCGCAAATTAGTACAAGATTTAATAAAAAAAATTAAGTCATTTTTTATTATAAAATACCCTATTTATCTATTTCATATTCAAATTAATTTATTACCACAAGTTTTAATAAAATGTGTTAACCCAAATCATTTTATAAAAAGTTTCTATCTATCTATTTTTATATTTAAATTAATTTATTAATACAAGATTTAATCAAACGTATTAACCCAAATTTTAACACACAACTTCAAATTTGTTAAATAAATTCATAAATATCATGCACTTATATCTATTTTATATTTAAATTTATTTATTAGGATATTAATTTTAGAGGCTAAGACATTAGTTTTATTTTTAATATTTAATATAATTTTGGGTCACTTAACCAACATCCATGTTTAGAGTAGTTACCAGGTGAAAAGATCTCTGAGTGGCTCAACTAGCTTGTTTATAAAAGGACACATCTCTATATTGTTGCAAATAGACACATAACCCAACCCAACGTAGAGGAAAAACTCAAAGCACTTCATTCATTCATTAAATTTGCAACATTAAGATGCAAATAGGTGTTCATTGTCCTATTTTATCAAACCCATAAAGTTGCTCATCTTTTGTTTGGAGATTCGAGCCATCCTATATAGTGATTGCTCAACATCTCTCTCCTTGATATTGGAGCCATCTCTCATGAAATGACTGCCATAATTATCTACTAATGAACTTTTGGTTATGTTTTGATGCCAAGGGGTCCACCAACTCATAAAATGCCCTCTGTAACTTTTCTAGACAGTTAAGTAGGTTTTTTAAGACAATTTCCTTTTCCTCTATTAGCTTTTATTTGCAAAAATCAGAAATATGGCTTTTATTTGTTTTTTCTTGTATTTATTTACCATTTTAATGAAAGAAACATCCATACGGTCTCCGTTAGCCTCCTATGCACCCACTTACACCAATTATACCAATTATCGCATTAAATAATCAATATTTGACCTCATTCTTAACTTATTAATAATAGGCATAAATATATCAGACACTTATTACTAAACTTAACTATTTTAATTAATTTAAGGACATACCACATACACATATATATTAAAAAAATAGAGCACAAGGCTTAGCAGTCAGCAGTCATCCTAGTGACTATATATTTATATATATATATATATATATATATAAATTTCACTTGATATTCTCTTGATATACTCATTAAGTTAGCTCCCATAAGCAAAACAATTCAAAAAATATATCATCTAATTTCGTATAATTATAATTATTATAATTATAAAATAAACCTAATATTAAAAAATTAAATAGTAACGAGATTATATATACTTTTAATATAATACACAAACTCCATCTTATACACCTACAATTAAAATTGCAGATGCTACAAAGTTCTCGTTCAAACAGAGCTTGTCAACTACCACATACCTAAAATAACATAACGTGTTGGAAGGTGGAACATATCACAGATCTAAATCAAACACGGAATCATACATTTCCACCAAACAGCGAGGTAAAAGGAAAATGCTATATTAAAACTAAACTTGCAGTTAACAGTTTATGCTTTTGAAAGACTAACACTGTTGTGTCATACTTCGGCTCGACTTGAAAATTTGTAATAACCTAGAAACAAAATTTTGTCCAAAGACTACATAATAAATAACTATGTTATTACACAGAAACAATGAAAAATATAAGAGTAGGACTGCAAATAAGTTCACAATGCTTGCTCTAAGATTGCTCCTCGCTGTTTGGAGGATGATTCAAACTTTTGCTAGTCGGAGACGTTTGAAGGTATTGCTCGGCTGCAGATCCCGAAACATTAGGATAGCGTGACTCTAATTCAAACTCCCCGCCGGTGCCTGAAAGTATTTCCGTATGATTGGGGGGCTGCAAGGCGGATTCAGAAAACGCAGTGACGGTTTCTGTGGGGCAGGAAAGAACACTACTAGAAGTGGGTTGTTGCGACGAGGGGTTCGAGAGGGTCATTGCTAGAAGCTGCTCGATAAGAGGGAGCGACTGTTGGAAAATGTAATTACGCGCAGATCTCTACTTGGCCTCCAACCGACTCTATCAGAGTCTGTAAAAGCTTCGATCTTGTCTGTCAGTCTGACAAGAATGAAAAGTCCATAAGTAGGCTACGT
>LPNX010649526.1:399809-424449 GCA_001517045.1 Pseudotsuga menziesii
TTCTAGAGCTTGGTACAGTCGGATTGATTCCTATCTCATTGAAAATGGATTTCACAGAAGTGAAAGTGAACCGACTCTGTATACCAAAGTCGATGAACAAGGTAAGATGTTAATTGTCTGCCTGTATGTAGATGATTTAATATTTACTGGTGATTATGGCATAGCAGATTTTAAAACAGTCATGGAAAGTGAATTTGAAATGACTGATCTGGGGCTTATGAAATTTTTTCTGGGCATTGAAGTTCAGCAGTCTGAGAGTGGTATCTTTATATCACAATCCAAGTATGCAAGTGAGGTATTAAAAAGGTTTAACATGTCTAACTGCAAGACAGCCCCAACACCAGTGATAACAGGTTTGAAATTGAGCAAGGATGATGAAGGATCCACCGTAGATCCTACGCTGTTCAAGAGGCTTGTTGGTAGCCTTATGTATTTGACAGCAACAAGACCAGACATTATTTATGGTGTAAGTCTGATCTCAAGGTTCATGGAGTCACCAAAAGACTCACATTGGCAAGCAGGTAAAAGAATTCTGAGGTATGTAAGTGGCACAAAAGACCTTGGTATTATGTACTCAACCTCAGAAAATTTTAAACTCATTGGTTACACTGACAGTGACAATGGAGGCAGCATAGATGACAGGAAAAGCACATCTGGATACACATTTCATTTTGGTACAGGTGTTGTTTCATGGGCTTCAAAGAAACAGCCCATAGTAACTCTATCTTCAGCCGAAGCAGAGTATGTCACAGCAACAAGTGCTGCATGTCAAGCTGTCTGGATGAGGAGAGTCTTAAAAGACTTGTCACAGAACCATCAAGAACCGACAACAATTTTCTGTGACAACAATTCAGCCATAGCATTATCAAAGAATCATGTGTTTCACAAGAGAACCAAGCACATCGACACAACGTTTCATTTTATAAGAGAGTTGGTAAATGATAAGGAAATTTGTTTGGAATTTTGCAGGTCTGAAGACCAACTTGCCGACATTCTCACAAAGCCATTGGCAAAGGACACATTTCAGTATCTGCGCAGTTATCTTGGAATGACAAGTTCTCCACAATGAATTTTGTCAAAAAACAGAGCATGTCTAAGCTCTGTCATATTTTGTAATTTTGTTTTAAAAAAAAACTCCATCTGCTTATAATTAAGGGGGAGTGTTGGAAAATGTAATTACGCGCAGATCTCTACTTGGCCTCCAACCGACTCTATCAGAGTCTGTAAAAGCTTCAATCTTGTCTGTCAGTCTGACAAGAATGAAAAGTCCATAAGTAGGCTACGTAAGTCAATCGAAGTTATTTCAGAAGCTAAGTTGTTAGGTAGATAGTTATTGCAGAGTTTAATGGAAAGTAAGTCGGCAAGTAAGTCGGCCTATGCTGAAGCAATTTTCAGAATTGCCTATAAATAGAAGATGCACATTGTAAATCAAGAGAGTGAGATACACAGAGAAAAATATACAGTTACGCAAACCAGCAGAGGATTAAAGGTGTGAAAGTGAAGTCGAAGCTCAAGCTTCTGTGCATGTGATTTAGTCGGAGAGCTGAAGCTCTGTGGTCCAACGAGTTTGTAACAGACAAGTTTGTATTATCTTGTAATTCCGCATAGTTAATATATGAAATAGTTTGTGGTTGAATTCATGATTATTTGGTCGCACATGTTTCCAGATTTACTTCTGTAAATGTCTTTTACTATTACTGATAAGTAAAACAACAAGAATCCATAGAAATCTCACCGCGTGAAAGTTCAAGTTTTACGGCACCTTGTTCGACTCAAATCTTCCTATAAATTTGGGCATATATATTTCATAAGTTATTTAGATTTGTAAACTTGGGTAGTTTACTTCATCTTACTCACAGGTAAAATCATTTGTAATTTCTTGAGTCTTTAGACTAAGAAATTTATTCTGCACAAACTTGGTCGAAGCTCCCAACCTAGACGAAGGTCGAAGTTACCAAATTTGTGCCGAAGCCACCACCTTCGTCGAAGCTACCAACTTGGTCACAGCTATTGATCTGTGTCGAAGCTCCCAAACTTGGTCGGAGGTCGAAGCTCACAATTCTGGTCGAAGTAAAAAGGTGGTCGCAGTAAAACTCCGTCGAAGTAAAGAGTAAAGAGTGAAAAGTGAAAAGTGAAATTATTTTTAAATATTGACTGAGTGCTAAACCCAAGTTTAGTTGGCTCGGTTTTGGCTATCAGCGACGAGAGACCTGGAGTCTGCAATAGATGAACATACAGATGGAATCCTGGAAAGTGCTGCGAGATTAAGTTCATAGTAGACGCAGAGTCTGTCATTGGATTTGAATTCTCTTGTGATTCTCTTGCAACAATGCGCCGACGAGGGCGACGAGGGCGGTGGCGAGGGCGATTTTGTTTTGCCTGAGAGTCTTCTAACCGGCAAGCAGCCTCATTGCAAACATCTTCTGCGTTCTTTTTGGTCGACTTGGTTGCCTGGCCCGCAGCTTTATTTATAGATTGATCCCCATGGTTTACCCTGGTTTCTAGGGTTCAACAAAAGATTTTATCAACAAGGGTTCACAGTGAGTGCTCCAAAATAATAAATTGGCCATGGTTTTGCTATGAATAAGCCATGATCGTTGTATGAAAATAATAAATTGACCAGTCATAATTTTGATATCAATAAAACAATGACATTTTGATGAATAAAACAACATATGCAAATACCATGACTGGTACATAACATTAAAAAATCACCTGGTGATGAAGCAGAAACCTGTTGGCTTACATTTGTGGCCTTGCCAGAGTCAGAGTTAATAGATCCCTGTGCCATCCGAATACCACCGCTAAAGTCTAACGCTGCCTCTTTGTGCGTGTATTTCTGGAGGCTGGCTTGGCCACCAACTGAAAAACCTTCTCCAGCACCGTGCTCGGAGCCACCCTCCTAAATCTGTCGCTCGGTGTCTTCTGCGGCAGACCAACGGACTGTTGTTGTTGCTGACCATGCTAATGGATCTTACTGAAAATAACTCAAAATAGACGCCCTTCAAATATATTCTAGATAGAATTTTCTATAGATCTGCCATGTTTTTATATTCTTCAAAATCCGTTGGTAGAGTTGAACATGTCTTTTTTATTTAAATTTTTTTTTACACGAAAAATCAATCTTTCATTAGTGAAGGGTCTATGGTAACCCTCCCCACTGCTAGTTATTTAATGTCAACCATAAAATCAATTTGGAGAGTACACTTGTCTCATCTTCCTACAATTTAGGAAAGCATAAATACTAATCCACCCTTAATTCTAAAATATAAATACCTATTGGTGTAATAATTATGGAGTTTGTTTTAAATACATTATCTTTGGTTTTTTTGCATGGAGAGAAGCTAAGTGCTCTCAACCCACTACGGCGGAGATCCTGTGGCGTTAGTCACCTTATGATAGCCACTTTATTGCAGGGAGGCAAGTATGGGGGAGATCTTGTCAGGTTAGTAAGGTTATGCTAGCCACTTTATGGTAGCCAACATAAAAAAAAAGTTATGTTAACCGAAATAAAATAAAATAAAATAAAAAAATATTTTGGATTCATATATTTATATAGTGTAAACAAAAAAGAATATAGAGAAAAACATTTCCCCTAATTTATCAAATAGTAAAAGTCAATAATAAAACTAAATGAAAAATAATTAAAAGATCCATGTTAAACATGGATTTATCAAACACATGTCCCCTAATTTATCAAATAGTAAAACTCAATAATAAAACTAAATGAAAAGTAATTAAAAGATCCATGTTAAACCTAGATTTACCAAACACTAAACAGATGGTAGGTGTAATTTTTTATGAACATTTAAAAATTTAAGATAAAATTAACTTATACCTAAAGAAATTGGATCCCTTTGGGTGCTTTCTAGATTCATGTTTAGCATGGAGCTATGCTAGTGTAATATAAGAAGGGCTCATCTTCCTACAATCTAGGAAAGCATAAATACTAATCCACCCTTAATTCTAAAATATAAATACCTATTGGTGTAATAATTATAGAGTTTGTTTTAAATACATTATCTTTGTTTTTTTCTAATATAAGAAAGGCTAGAAGCCATTATAACAAGATACTCATACCACACAACAAAATATGACTTTGGGTGGAAAGGATAACAAATTTTTCTTTTTTATAAAATAAATTATAATTAACTACCTATTAATCGTCAATCTCTAACAACACTATTAAGAACATTATTATATAATGTTGATCATGAGTACTAAAAATATCAAATAACAAAAAATAACAATACTAAGTGGTCTTTCTACATAACAATTCAAACAAAAATAATTAAGTGTAATATCCTCGTTTTGGAATTTTGGACCTAACACTTATAGGCATGTGCCTATTGATTATGATGATTATCTTAATGTTTTATTCTTATCTATATTGGGTCAAAGACCCCACTGCATATGAACATGATGATTTGTTTTATATATTGGGCGTAAGCCAATTATTGATGATATATATATACACACACACACACTTGTTTGTGTTGGGCGTGGACTGTGAAGCACATGATTGATGAGATGTTTTGTGTTGTGCAAAAAGATCTGGAGCACACGAGTGATTGATGATTTGTGATGAGTGAGGAGCTCTCGAGCACATGAGTGTTGATGATTTGTGTTGAGCGAGGAAATTTGGAGCACATGAGTGATGGATGATTTGTGTTGAGCGAGAAGCTCTGGAGCACATGAAAAGATAAGATTTGGAAGTGTTGGGAATAAGCCTTGGAGCCTTCCATGTTGATATTGAGCATAAGCTCTCGAGCATCGGATTTTTGGCCATTGTATCCCTAGGTGTATCGTACAAGTACATCCTAGCATTGCACAAAGTTTGTAAGAGCTCTAGAATTGCACAAAGTTTGTAACTCCCTCTTAAAGCATTGAGTATGGGCTCTCCTAGGCGCTAGGGGTTACTGAAAAGAATTATCAACTTTCGAGTGAAAACGACTCGAGAGGAATATTGATCTCATCACACTTATTTATAAGTGATTAAATGAAATTTCAAATTTCTGTATTCTCATCAAGTACTAAAGAACTCCCACGTTATACGAGGGAAATCCAACATGTAAGGATGTTTAGAGTTTTATAGCCTAGTAGACCTAACCGTCTACCTATTTGACCTTAATGAAGAAATTTCATTAAGTCTAGGGATCATGGTGTATGATGCCCAAATACAAATGTTAACAAATGTTGTATTATTATGTATTTTATACATAGTATGTATAAGAATAAATATATTTATAATATTAATGAATGAAAGAAAGAAAAAAATCTCCATCCATTATTATTTATTATGTAAAGATAATAAATAGTCCAAAAACTTAGAAAGTATAATTAGGAACTAGTTGAAAGTTCTTAAGTTAAAATATTAATAATTAACCAAAGTAATTGAAAATGGTTAAATCAAGAAACTCCGTTTGACTGAAAAGTTTGTCTATACACACTCAAGCCAAGGAAAGGCTTGGGGTTCTGATCTATCATTAGAGGAGTCATTTTCTGCCTGTTTGCTCTCAAGTAATTCGTGGAGAAATTTTTCTAGAAGAAAAAATGAGAATTGATCCACATGTGATATATGAGATAGGAAACCCTACCTTAAGAGCTCTAAGCTACTTGCATGTTGGATTCCAGCTCGGGGGGATCCAGATTATAACCAGGAACGGTTTTGGGTCATGATTGCATGGAATGTGGTAGTTCCCAAGTGATTTGGTCATAAAAAATAGAGGTGATATATGTCTTGAATAGTTAATGCAGGTTATTTGAGCGTGCAGGTTCAGTCATTAACAAAGCTTCAAGATTACAGGTATGAATCTCTAGACTCTCTATTGTACTGTCCTATAATAAATGCTAGCTATCCTAAGTAAATGATTATTTTTCATTTACTAACCCAATGTATATATGTTTTTCTATTTAAATATGCTAGGGTTTTCATTTTAGATATTAACCCTAGGCTAGTTCTATGCGAGGTTTATACATGGATTATTTATTAGCTTACTGATGCAAGTTTAAATTATTTAGAAATGTTCATCAAGGGTTCTATACCCTAGTTTAAATTCTTGTATTAGTTTTACTCATGAAACTAGGTTATGTACAAACTAGGTTATTTAAGACCTATTGTTATTTGTTCATTTAATCTTTTATACTCTACTTACATATTCCATTTGTTCGTAGAGGCATGTTTTAGACTTTAATAGATTAAGCTTAGAAGTAAGTTTTAAATACATATATGTATAAACTTACAATCTAGATAAACCAGGTTCTCATCTACAAACTCAACTATTATATTATATCTAAATATATATAGTCATATATAGTAAATAAATCAAATACTATCTATAAATATACATTAACACGTATAGAATGTAAATTATGAATCTAACCAACCAATTACCGACTTTAATTATTCTACATTAAAATCTAAGATAAATAAACCAATAAAGACCTGTCAAGGTCTACATATAAAATACATGTTAACTACTACATCATTCCATTAAATAACATTGTCTTAAACAAATAAACAAGAAATATTGTGACCATTCTTTTGGTCAAAGATTACATCTTTGTTCCTACACTAATTTCACACCTAATATTTTAAATAAACAACATCATAATCACATGCATAAATATTTTAAAGGTCCCATCTAAAATCACTCATAACTATTACTTATAAATTAACCAAGTCAAACATTTAGAACAAATTAAAGAACTCCGTAATTTTTAACAGAGGTCATGACATCAACCCCTGTGGGTATTCAAACCTTAGTCGTAAGCTGTAATAATCACCATAACATAAATACTTAAACAGTAATCAATTGCATAACTTTGCGGTCATTCCATATAACAAACTTAAACACAATATAATTTCATACACAGGAATGGATTTCCATTTATAAACCATATCAAATTATCATTAAATTCCAAAGTATTTACAATAGTGAATAGGAATTGAACCATGTGGGCATACAAGCCCCAATTCACATCCACATCAAAAATACAATGCATTACAGCAAAACACGAACAGATTTGAACCCCGAGGGTTTCGTTTACAATAAATTACGACCACGCTATACATACAGCGTATGCGATCTACCTATTATGATCACAACAATACTTTTAATAAGAAACCATTATAGATCTTAAGAATGGACAATTCTTAGGTAAACATGGTTCTACAATAGCTAAGATTATACGTGTAAGGGTAGTTTGAATTTCGCTGATGGATTCTTCTTATATGTCTTCTTTATGGAAAGTTCAGATTGATGATCAGAGTCAAGTGATCTAGATATGAATAAAAAAATTACCTTTCCATGTAAGGCTTCAAATTCATATAGGGAAACAACTTTGAAGGGCATTTTCAGGGCATTTTCAAGCTAGATTAGTGAATGTAGTATATTATATATATATATATATATATATATATATATATGAATGAAAAAATTACCTTTCCATACAGGGAAACACTTTTGAAGGAAATTTTCAAGCTAGATTAGTGGAGGCAATAAGTATATATATAAACACCTTTCACTAAAATTATTATGAGATAAAGCAAGGTCAACCAATATAAATTAGTTGTCTTCTAAAATTTTCTTCTACAAAATAGGGCTATTATTCAAATTTTTATCAAATAAAAGGATAATGGTTTTCAAGAAAAAATACCATATCATCCAAGGAAGAACTTCAATTTCTAATCCCATTATGACCATGCACGAAAATATATGACAAGGTTGATGTTTAGTAAATAAAACGACTACTGTTGGGGGCCATTTGAAAGATTGATTCATTCCAAAAGAGGGTAAATGATATATGAGATTTTTATAGTGGGAAGTATACCTCATGTGAAACATGAAATCAAGTTCAACTCTGGTTTTTATAACGAGGATGGAACATCACATAATGTTGTTTAATATTTAATAGTATAGCAATATAATATAATTATGAATCAACTAAATGTGAAACCATTTATTAAAATATTTATTAGTTAACTAAAACTTTTAGTTGGTCTATAAAATAAAGAAGGTTCGATGTTGTTTAATAGTATAGTAATATAATTTAATTATGAATCAACTACATGTGAAATGATTTATTAGTCACTTTTAGTTGGTGTGTAAAATAAATATGATTTTATTTTAGATGTAACAACATGGTAAAATAAAGATGGTTCCATGTTGTTTAATAGTATAGTAATATAATTTAATTATGAATCAAGTAAATGTGAAATGATTTATTAGTCACTTTTAGTTGGTATGTCAAATAAATATGATTTTACTTTAGATGGAACAACATGGTTTAAAGTATGTTTTAGGTGTTTGACTAAATTGTGAATTTAAAATAAATTATTATTATTGTTGTTGTTGTTGTTGTATAATTATTTATCGAGTAAAGGTTATAGGCATGAGTTGTTCAAGATTAACTTTCATATGATGCTATTCAAAACATAACAAAAAAAAGATTAAAATTATGAAAATTGAAATTTTCAAATAGTAATATAAATTTGAAAAAACTTTACCCAAAAGCTAATGTAGGAATAGAGAAGCAACTAATGAAAATACTTTATTCAAACCAAATAAACCAATTTCATATATGTTTAAGGAAAGAAAAATGAGATAATAAAGAGACATATATGTCTTAGGTTGTATTGATTGTAATAAATGACATAAATGATAAAAGGTCATTTGAAGCTATTGCAAGACATCCACACAAGAAGAGGAGATTTTATAGTTGTAGAAACTATTCCAAGATGCCATAATATAGGTGTCTTTGACTTGGTATCATGGACACACATATAACATGTCCCACAAAATAATAATGGAAGGTCCATGAAGCGGACATATCCACCCAACATCCAATCACCATTAAGTTAGTTGGAGATACCACTTCATTAACATTGTCTCCATGGACATACAGATCACAGCATGTTGAGACGTATATGCAGTCATGTACCAACCCTCACAACAAATGTTGGATAATTCCTAGTATGTAGGGTACATAATAGGCATAGAAGACATTACCAAATACCATAATATGCACATCCACACAACACATCTCGCAAAGGAGGATGGAAAGATCGAGCGAGTAAAGATACTCACCCTACATCCAATCAACTATTATGTTAGTAGAAAAGATCACTCCATTTTAGATGACCCCCTTGGCATATGATCATGGTATGCTAGGACAAGGACCTTCCCTTACATATAGTTTGATATAGCTCATATGAAGAGGAGATTTTATAGTCGTAGAAGTTATTCCAAGGCACCATGAGAAAAAAAAAAGTGTCCACTTTCTAGTAGAAATTGATAGCTACCAATTGTGATGTCAACCACTATGTAATGTACTAGGTTCCTACTCCCTTGAGAAATGGGGCATTTACCTATACACAATTTCTCAATATAAATAACAATGATGAAAACACTATTCCATAACTTGAATTTTGTTAATGTCTCAATAGGAGTATTAAAATGAGATCATTTAGAAATAGAATAATCATGGAACTTTCCCAAATATTTAAGTTATAATGAAAGAAATAATGCTTGGCTAAAAACTGCAATTGCATGCCATGTGATAATAGTCACATAGAAGTCCAAGATGTAAAGTTGAAAAACCATTATGGAGAAGAACCCATTTCAAATTGTTATATTTCATGAATCTCAAGGTACCATGGCACACTATCATGTAATCAACCATTGATGGTTGTTCAACATTGATCGTTGTTTGATGTCCATTTTTTTAAGTTACAAATTTCTTCCACTGTTTTTGACTGAGGTGATATTTGCTGCACATCTCTCACATGAAGGTAGACCATTTTTGGTATAATGATGTCTCTTGTGACTATGATCAGGGGTTTAATTAATAAAGTATTTGAATAAGTTGGAGAATATGTCATATTATTCTCATGTTGGTCACGTTGAATGCAAAACCTTATTTTTCTTTAGCCCATGCCTGTAAGCTGAAAACGTAATTTGCCTAGCCATCTTAAGTCTTGTATATGTAATTAGTGTAAACTAGTATTGGAATGTTTAGGAAGACATATGTACATGCATCCACCAACAATTGTATACAGATTAAAAGATATTAAAACTTTTTAGGCACAAGCTCTATATTCACATGTGTAGCATTTGATAGGAAACATGATGTCCAAATAGTTCATTTGTTTGTGGGAACGAAGGGATAGGTCTTTGCAACCCATTTCCAGAGGATATCAGTTCTATCAACTGCAATGCAGCCAAAGTGGAAGGAAATTTCTTAGATTTTTGGAAAAATCCAACGCCTTAGTCTAATACCAATCTTGACCAAAACTAATTCGAGTGTTAAGATGCTAAAACAACCCTTTTTCAGTTTTGTTTTTGCAACTTTCTTTTCAACAGACATGCATATGGTCAAAGCTCGCTATGGTATGTAAACAATATGCAAAAAACTTTTTTTTGCATATTTTGTGAATTTTGATCATCTTTTTATATTATCTACATCCATGTAATCATTATATATATATCTAAAAAATTATATTGCACCAAATAATATCCAATGTGGATGTTATGTTTTCTTGTAGTGTATGTATTTTTTTGCGATCATCTTAACATTTCGTCATTTTTTTGTACTTCAATTGTACAAGTAACATGCCAAAAAATGTTTCCCTTGGTCTAGCACTTTTAAATTATACTTATGCGTGCAAAAAGAAAACTGTGATTTATGAGTATTTGGAACTTGAGGCATATTTACATCAATCCATTCGCTAACCGATTCTCTTATTTTGTGTTATAGAAATGGACATGGTCCCTGCGATTTGGAAATCTCTGCCAATAGACATACTTGAAATGATCTTTCTTTGGTTTCCTTTATCTATGATTATCCGTTTGAAAATGGTTTACAAAGGTTGGAATCGTATTGTGTCCTAAAACAATTTCATCTCGCAGTGGAAACACAATCAAACCAAAAAATATGGAGTTTTGGTTGGTTTTGGCTCTTTTGGTAGACATCGGTTTGTTGGCCATTACATTAGCCAAATAGGAAAATGTTCGTATCTTTCTATGCAAGTCGTAAACAACGACTACAAAATTGAATCCACATGTGGTTCAATTGTTGCAGTTTCATCCTCCAGTATCTTATATCGAAAAAGAAACTACTATATCGCCAATCCATTCACAAAGACTTTTACATATGTAGGGTCTCTTGGACTTGGTGATTGGGGTTTCTTTACATTGCTGAAAAATTTTGAGCAACAAAAATACCATTGGGTAGCATTGAAACATATTTATGCAGAGTTTCAAACAAAATATTTTATTTCCAGCAGTATTCATATGCAGTGGAGACAAACATGTCCTATCGATGGCGATGTTTTGCGGCCCAAAAATCGCATATTGTATAATGAAACAATGTTATGGGTGGATAGTCATGTGGTTTCTAGAGATAATCATATATGTATATACAAGCTATGTTGGATAGATCTTGAGGATAACAAATGGGGGTTCCAGTTTATTCCACACTCGAATTCAACATTATCGATTAGCCTAGCATGTTATCGCAATGAGATTCTTTGTTTTATAAATGATGGGAGAACTACAGTGTGGTATATAGAACCAACAAAAAATCAATATGATTCAACAAATTCTTCGATAAGAATTGGATGTTTAGAAGGTGGATTGCGATGGAGCATCATGTCTAATTTGACCTCGGACATTAATGGCAAATGCAAGGGGTATTTTCCTGTTGCAGCACTTGATAATTACTTGCTCATGTGCAAATACGACCGTCTTACTTTTTGTTTATATGACTTCATCAACGCACATTCTAATTTTGTAAGAGAGGATAGAATGTTGGATTCTGCATTATCCAAACTTGAAAATCCAACACACTTAAGTGTTGTTGAGCTTGTAGAAAACATATCCATCATTCTAAGTAGACCAAACATGGATTCTATTGATGATGTGTTTTAAATGGGATAATATAAACATATATGGCATGTAACTTACATGTATGTTATGCAAGTTGACATGTTTGGGTGGGTCTTAATCATACCTACTCAAAATATTTCTTCCCAACCTACTTTACCGGATTTTTGGCAGTCAGTGCTACATATGGAATTTTACTTACCTGTACTTATGCAAATCGAAATCTTCAATACTTCATTACCATGCTTATTGGATTTGTCTCTTATGATGTTTGCCAATTTACATTCTCTATGAAATAGAAATTATTCATACATGCCACTTTTTATTTTCTTGGATAAAACACTTCATTACAATATTATTTTATATTTTCGCAATCTTCGGAAATACAAATATTATAAGTTATTATTTGAATAAAGTTTAAAACTCTTTGAAATATTAAAAGATAATCTTTGAATATAGTTGAAAACTTTTATGTTTGTGTTTCTTTTTGCTATACCTGTAACATTACTTTGTATAGTAAAATGGTTTGACATAAACTAATTTTTTTATGCTCGTGTAGATATGTCGTCAGACAAAAACAATAATTCGAGCAGTGAGAAGAACTTGATGGAAACATCACATCACACAAAAAACAAATCCTCGCGAAAACACTATAATAAAAAAAAGAAGGCATTAATAGGAAACGTCGTTTAGTATACCAAGAGAATAGTGAGCAAATTGGCGAACAGATAAGAGAATGACATGGTCCTTCCTTTGCAAATGTCATTGATTCTCAGGGGGAGCCCGCTAAATTCTAGCGCATCTCTGATATAATGAGGAGATCAAATCGCCAAAGTCAATTTATATCATCAAATCCAACATCTAGCAAAAACTGTAATGAAACGTTGAATGAAGTTATTGAACCTTTCGTCGGTCATACTTCGGGCGAAATGTTTTCTAATCATGGCATCGAGGTATAAGGATTACATTGGATTGTCTATATTTGAAAAGTTATTTATCTTTAAAATATATATATACTTACACACATGTTCAATGTTTAGATAACTACTCGCAACAATTTTCCGAATCAATCATTTGATGAGCGCGAGGAAGCTATGTATAAAAATCAACCAGAAACAGTACAAAATAATAACACCAATACAGCTGAAAGAAGCAGTGGTATAAGAACAATTTCTCTTGGAACAACAAAGGACACGACTTCCAAGTCTGCTATGAATGACTCACACAGCCACGCAAACAATCCATTGCTAACAAATGAAGATCAAGGGTTTCGAAATCAACTCGTAACCGGTTTGCAAATGTCGAGTCCGGCAAGAAATATTTCTATTGGAACAACCAAGGTATTGTTTCACCTATCCATGACAAGAACAACAACCATGCATTTGACCTTCATCAAAATAAGGTAGTATTAGATACAATACTATTTCATTTTCCTGTTCAATAATTCAATGAAAAATCGTTTTGATATTCCAGGATAGTAGCATCCATGGACATAATTGTCGAAACAACATGACATCAATCAATGTCATTCCGTCTTCTGGTGATGATGAATCTCTACAAAATGTCGGTCAAAATTATGTTGTGTGCAGCCAACCGAAGAACATGGACCTCAATCAGGAGAACAATTCTGCAGCAATGAATGATCAAGCAATGATTCAAAACCAAATCATGTTCAGTAGACCAAGTGGACATGTAGAAAGGACTATTTTTCTTGGAACATCGAAGGTCTTACTCAGCCTGTTCGTACACAACTTCCATATTTAGATCTTACCAGAAGATTTGACATAATATTTAACAACGAAATTTTCACTTTTCAGGATAATAGCGTCAAGGCTCGTCGAGGACACAACATTCAAACCCCAACTCATCTGAACAATATGATGGAAACCAACCTTGATAATAATTTTCATGATGAAATCAATTTGGGTCAGGTTTCAGGCGATGGTACTCGACGAAGGCAAGTCAGGAATCTACATCGTCGCAACAACAGAGGAGAGAGATGTCGACATGTCTCGCCTCACTTTCCATTGAATGGTAACGACCATGCTCAAGATCCAAGTTTAAATATACATACATCAAGAAACATGGTTGAAATTTTCTAGCATATGTCCTCTTTCCATCAAGCATTTCGTGCCGAAATTGATAAATTGTCAATTGTGCAAATGTGTAATGTTTGTCGTGAATCATACCCTGGAATGAATGTTTTCAGACAAGATGAAGGAACTGTTTGTGTGAGATGTAGGAAAGAGCATGGTATCCATCATTTTTCTCGATATAACAACATGAATCCTGGCAAACAACCTCCTATTTTATCAATTTTGACATAGGTTGAAGAAATGCTAATAGCACGAGTGAATCCAATACTACAGGTCACACATGCACGTGGAGGTCAATATAAATACAGCGGCCATACAATTAGCTTCCCACAGGATATTGTTTCAATTGCTAAGACTCTTCCTCGTCGAATTGAAGACCTAGACATATTAATTGTCAGAAGAGAAGGGCCTTCATCCAAGCACTATGATTGCATTGTTAGTAGGTCGCGAGTAATGGATGCATTGCATTACAAAATACGGGTGGACAAATATTACCGAGATGTTGAAGTTGATCCAGAATTAGTCATATGTCTCCCAGACCAGCCAACAGATGTCTCCTCTAAATTGCGTTATATCAACTCTGGCATAGTTGAATCAGAAGAGATTGATGCAGACATTGATATATTTGGAACTCATCGACTCGAAACTCATCCTTCATCCTTTACAGCTAGAATGCCAAATACACAAAGAGAGATAGAGGAGATACGCAACTTTGTTAACAAAGAATCTTCTTTGTCAGATTTAGGTATGGAATGGCCAGAGATTGGTTTGTCTCCAATAAATGAATACAACATAGAAGGTTTGTTTGACATGGCATTTCCAACATTGTTTCCCACAGGAACTGCTGATTGGTTGCAACCACGTTTGAAGGATGTCCGCTTAAATGAGTATGGGTTGCACCTACTTAAATATTGTGATCAAAGGTTTGGAAAACATCCAAGGTTTTGGTATTTTGTATTGAACATGATAATGAGACATCGAAGCCAAGGAAAAGCTGTTGTATTCGTGAAAAAAAAAATTGAAGATGGCATACCTACCAAAATTGAAGATCTACGTAAGGAGCTCATAGAATTCCTTGACACCAAATTAGCTGAACGATTGATGCGTTTTGGTTCATGTCTTCGAGGAATGAAGGCATACTGGAACACATGTCGCAGTGAGCTTACTGACATGATATCACAAATCGGTTTCCCAACTTTGTTCTTCACTCTGATTGCAGCTGATACCAAGTGGCCAGACCTACATAAATCTATGCCCAATTCTGCACCTGTATCTGCACAGAACCGGAATAGATGGGGAATCGATAATGTTATAAACTATCCACATATTGTTGCAAAGTATATGCATGAACGTTTCAGTATATTCCGTGACGAAATCATTGTAAAATACCTTCATGCTAAAGACTACTGGTACATGTATGCCGTTTCCTTATTCTATTTTTCAATCTAGCATGTTAGATTATTACTTGAAATTTTGTTGCAAGCTAATATTATTGAAACATGATAAGTCTCATAGGTATGAATGGAAAAATAGGGGATCAACACATATCCATGGATTTCTGTGGTTAGAAGGTGCTCCGGACATGGAGCAACTGGATTGGACAGACATGATAAGGGTTGATGCAGCAAGACGATACTTTGACAACTATGTAACAGCATGGAATACTCGTGATGGTCACCACAGGAATATATCTATTCATCGACCTCTGGAGGAAGATCCTTGCTTATTGGATACCAGTGAAATATTCAATACAAATCCCCTTGACGACTATGAGCAACTAGCGAATCGAGTGCAACGACACACAAGATGCAGTGTTCATTCATGTTTACGTAAAAAAGGTTCCTCCTACATGTGCCGATACAACGCGCCATGGGAACTTCAAGACCAGTTGAAAATATTTGTCAATGACAAAGGACACAAAAAATATGAAACTGCTCGCAACGACGACAGGTTAAATGTCCATAACATTCCTCTTCTTTCAATATGGCGTGCCAATGTTGATTGCCAGTCGGTTCTTTCACGTCATGCAGTTTTGAAATACATTGCAAAGTATGCTTCAAAATCAGAGAGAAGATCAGAAAGCTATCAAGACATGTTGACAAGAATCTCCAATGTCGTTGACTCTGACATTCCCTCTATAACTGCATATAAAATGTTTCTTGCTAAAACAATTGTGGAAAGAGATATAGGAGCACAGGAAACCTGTCATATGTTGTTAAAGCTTCCTCTTGTTATTTCTAGCCGTAGCTTTGTTTTAGTTAATGTTGGTAGAAAAATATTCAAAAGAGTTTCTTCCAACTCAGATAACAACAAATTCCCAACAGGGTCTGGGTTTCTAGAACACTACCAAAATAGACCTCCATTTCTGGAGCACTTATATTTGATTGAAACTGCACGATCATGTTCTTTTAGTGGTTGACGTCAGAGAGAACCATGGAAGCCAAGAGATACACCTGTGATAGTTCATGTATGGCCACGGTTCTATGAAGTTCCTAATAGCAATTCAGATTCCTTTGAGTCATTTTTCCTCAGTGAATTGCTTCTCTATAAACCATTTAGAAACATTCAAATTGATATTGGAGTCAGCATAGAAATTATTATTCATAACTGGAGGATCCTTAGATATCGAGCTTGGCATGTCAATAGGATACCTTTAGAACCGGATACCAATGAAGAAGATGACGATACACATGAGGATGAAGTGATTCATGAGAATGACATGGATGAGTGGGATATGTTGTCACGTCTTGTTCCTCCCAACACTGTTCAATTTTTAGACATTGATACTCTTGGTTGCAGAGACTTTGACTTGAACCATGCATGGAATAGTACAACATGTTGGAATAGAGACTTGGAGGACCCAACGGATTTCATAAAAAATGTACGCTCAAGAGGATCCATACCAGATGTCTCACATTCTAGGTCGGCTTCTCCATCCTCTTTTTCTGATAAGCAACGTCTTTGTTTTGTAACTATTATTCAACATTTTCATGAAGGACCTAATGCAGACCCGCTGAAGATGATAATTCAAGGACATGCAGGGACAGGAAAATCTTACCTTATACATTGTCTTGGACATGAATTTTCAATGCATTCCATAAATGGAAAAAGCCCTTTGTTATTGTTGGCACCTACAGGAGTAGCTGCATTCAACATACGGGCCAAAACAATTCACTCAACCCTTAGAATCCATATTAAAGACTTCAAATCTTTACAGGGATAGTCACTTTCTGTATTTCAAGAGGAAATGTGATATGTCACACACATTTTAATTCATGAAATGAGTTTCCTTGGGCCAAGGTTGTTCATACAAATTGATTCACGTCTTCGGGAGGCATTTCCTGAAAAAAGGTCAGTTCCTTTTGGTGGGAGATCAATGATTCTTGTTGGAGATCTTGGGTAGCTGCCTCCTGTCAAAGATAAACCATTGTACATAGGAAACATGGCTGGCAGGGTGTTATGGAAAGATTTCAGAAAAATTGTTACATTGGACACGATATTTCGTCAACAAGGCACAGATCCAAATCAAGTCAAATTTAAGAGGTTGCTAGCCAACATCAGAAATGCAAACCCAACAGTGGATGATTGGAATCTTTTAATGTCACGAACAGATGCAAATATGGACGGTATTGAAAGTAATACTTTCAGTTCAGAAATCCATTTGTTTCCTACGAACAGCTTGGTAAATGTACATAATCGATGCATGCTAAAGTCACTTGGAATTCCCATAGCACGATGCGTTGCTGAACATACAAAGAATAAATATTTTTATGATGCTGATGATGACCGGCTTCAACAAGAAGTGCTTTTATGTCCTAGTCAGCGAGTGATGTTGACGTGTAACTTGTGGGTGGAAGCAGGGTTGGTAAATGGAGCACTTGGGACAGTTGAAAACATATTTTTCTCTGATGGATCCAAACCACCACAACCGCCAATGTATGCTACGGTCTCATTTGATGATTACATTGGTTTACCATGGGACATTAGATATCCCAAAATTGTTCCAATAACACCTATTTCTAGAGGAAATCGCAAGCAAATCCCATTGCGTATGGCTTGGGCTCTTACCATACACAAATCACAAGGTTTGACTTTGCAAAGGGCAACCATTGATATCGGTATCGCAGAGAGGCAAGGTTTAAATTTCACAGCAATTTCAAGGGTAAAATCTATTGACGGTCTACGAATATCTCCGCCATTTACATTTGAAAGGTATTAAAAAATGGCGAAAAGTGCATATGCTACAATCAGGAAAAAAGAAGAACAACAGTTGGAATCCATTTCAACTTAAAGATCACAACTATCAGGTTATTAGGCAACTTGATTGTTTATTGTATAGATATTTATATTGACATGTTTCGTTGTTATTATTTGAATTGGTAGGAAGAAATATAGATTGCAAGAGAACAAACCAATTTACAGACTAACATAGTTTAATCTCTATTTATTCATTGTCTTTTCATATAGTTGTCGAGAATAAGATTTGTTCCTATATGTTAACATACACTTTTTCAATATGTTCAATTACAGTTCAATTGACAAGCATTTGTTAAGCTCTATTGCGACATAAAAACATAGTGGCAGCCATTATTTTTTTTACTAATTTATTTGGAGTTTTTTTCTTCATATTCTTTTCTATGTGTTGAAAGAGTAAAGATATAGTTAGTTATCTATTTTTTTTTCATAAGATCCTCACAACTAAATTTAATTTTTTTTAATTTGGTTTTATCAACTAAATGTGAATGTACTGATGAAATGTGCCAGAAAAACAGTATTGAATGATAGATTACATGATGGCATGCCAATGATTTTGACATATATAACCATGACAATCCATGTTACTATTTTATGCAACTTACGTTTTTGTTGTATTGTATGATTTAATTTTTATTGATATCTTAGAGTTTTAGTGCTTATGCCACATTTCCTCCAATGTTGTTTATTGTATCATTTGGTTAACATTATGTTCGAATTCATAAAACCATATATGTTTTTATTTTCCAGATCTTTGCCTCAAATCCACATAACAAATGGATGTAAAAAAAATCCTTCATCATCCCACAGTATGCATCAGACACCTGATAGATGAACCAAGGTTGAGGCATCGATTTCAGATACATGTTCTACATCCTGGAAGAGGAAACCTTTCCAAACCAGAAATTCAAAAGGAGATAGGGAAGAAATTTGGTATTACTGGTACACAACAAATATTTATTTACGGTTTTCGTATTTATGGACAAAGATCTTCAGGTTTTGGGTTGGTATATGACAAGCTTGAGGATGCAATAAAATTTGAGCCTAACCACAGATTGGTGAAGAACATAGTTCGTGATCTTGGCAAGAAAACCCAAAAAAATACTGAAAAAAAAGCAAAGAAAATTCGTGGTGTCATGCCAAGAAAAAAAAAAGTTGTTGAGCCACTGTCATCACCATCTACATAAAAAAAATAGTGAGAGTCCCTTTTCTTTCAGTTCGCATCATTGTATTTATTCAGTCTATTGTTGCATACAATTATCTAAATGTGTTGAAGATATTTTATAAGTTTGAATAATATTTTGAATTTTGATCTGTTCTTAAATAATCTGTTGTCAACCTATATCTTATTTATAACTAGTTTCAATAGCTTTGTGTGTTGTTTCTAATAAATTATTTTTATGATTTGTTATGTTTCTGCTGCAATATGGTAATGTTGGTTGCTGGATTTTTTTACATGATGCCATTAATTAAACTGTTTTGTGGTAGTTGGGTTTATTTTTGTTTTGAATTTATTTTCGCATTCTGAAATAGATGACGGGCTTTCTTCGATTCTCATGTTCATTGGTGCTTGTGGTGTCTTATGCCATTCGCTCATGGTTTAGTTATACTTTGTCCGTGTTGAGCAAATAAATTATATTTATCATTTACTATGTTTCTGTTGGTAAGAACTATGTATATTTAATTTTACTTATGAGTATCTTAAATAGCTTTGTGTGTTCGTTAAAATAAATTATTTTTATGATTTGTTATGTTTCTGTTGGAATATGATAATGTTGTTTGCTCGATTTTTGTTACATGATGCCATTAATTAAATTGTTTTGTAGTAGTTGGGTTCACTTTTATTTTGAATTTCTTTTTGCATTCTTAAATCGATGTAAGAAATATCTTGGATTCTGATGTTCATTGCTGCCTATGGTGTCTTCTGACATTGCTTCATGGTTATGTTATACTATGTATGTGTTATGCAAAGAAACAAATTTTATAATTTATTATGTTTCGGTTGGTAATAACTATGTATTTTTAATGTTATTTATAAGTAGTTTAAATAGCTTTGTGTGTTCGTTCAAAGAAATTTCTTTTATGATTTGTTATGTTTCTGTTGCAATATGGTAATGTTGGTTGCTGGATTTTTGTTACATGATGACATTAATTAAAATGTTTTGTAGTAGTTGTGTTTATTTTTGTTTTGAATTTCTTTTTGCATTCTGAAATCGAGGAAGGGTTATCTTGGATTCTGATGTTCATTGGTGCTTATGGTGTCTTGTGACATTGGTTCATGGTTATGTTCTACTATGACTGTGTTATGCAAAGAAATTATTTTTATAATTTCTTATGTTTCTATTGGTGATAACTATGTATTTTTTATGTTTTTGTTTAGTTAATTGAAAATGGATCCGAGCATTTGGATTTTACTCCCACTGGAGTTTCTAGAGATGATTCTCCTATGGGTGCCATTTTCAACATTGGTTCGTTTGCGATCAATCTCTAAACATTGTGAAGAGCTATTGTCTAGGCCATCTTTTGTTAGCGCTTGGAAAAATAACAATATAACAGAAACTGGCCTTTTAATTGAACTATTGGGACAACATCAAAACCATTTTGCATATAAGTTTATCAATCGTATAGGACATACATCCTTGTTGCATGTCCCACATCTGGAAAATAGATATACGATTGAATGTACAGTTGGTTCAATCATTTTGCTCTCAAAATATTGTCCTGTACGACGGCATAAGGATTATTACATCGCAAATCCATTCATAAAGCGTTTCTCAAATATAGGAATTATTGATATAGGAGACTATGGTTTCTTTTCTCTAATAGGAAACACTGGTCAACAAAAACATGGATGGATACTTGTACGTCATAAGCGTAATGTACATGGTCCTAAATATTTTATCTACAGCAATGTCCAAAGAGTTTGGAGAGAAACAATTGGTGCTGATGGTGAACCTACTGCTCCTAAAGATGTTGTTTTTTATAAGGTAACAATTTATTGGTTGCATGTGAAAATAATTTCTAAAGAAGGTGCCTCATATGTGTACAGAATGTACTCACTGAACATTGAAATGAATATATGGGGTATGCATTCAGTTTACATAGGACGTAGGAAACGATCTATGTGTCTGACCTTACACTGCAACCGATTGATATGTCTTGTGAATGATGGTTTTACAAGTATATGGTGCATAGATGAAATCCAAGATTTCAAACGTGGTAAACATTACGTTCAACAAACAGATAGTCACTTCGAGGACGGTAGAGGGTTAAGATGGACCCTTTTACAAGGTATGACAAGAAATATAAATATACATTGTTCAGACTATCTACCATTTCGAGCAGTTGGAACTTCTATATTGATGTGCAAGAATGCTGAAATTCCATTCATATACTATGATTTGGAAACTTGCAGTGTTACTCATTTATCTGTTGATGAAAGATCATCGCTTCCAAATCAGCGTCTACCATTGCCAGCAAACAATCAATGCAGTAACATTATCATGTATAAGAATTTCTTTCCTTTAACTCCCAGCATGGTTTTCTTCAATGATTTTCTCCCATTCCCTCCGACATTGTTTCAGTCCCTGTGGGATTTTCGCATGTAATTCAATAGGTTTATGCGTCTTTGTAAACAAAACAATGTTTTAGTTTTTGCACTATGTGAAAATTTTGGTATGTTCTGGTTTTGAATAAAACATGGCTTCATTTCATGAAGCTTTTTATAAAGGATATGGAAATTTTGAGTAGCTATGTTTTAGTTTTTGCTTCGAATCAATATTTTTATTTCTTTTAATCTAAAAATAGACAGATTTATGTACTGTATAACATCAAAATTTATTGGCTATATCGATATTTTAATGGAAACTATATTTTACATCTTTTAAATAGTACAATTAATATTACATATCTTGCCCTCATACACTAAAAGTATTTTATCAATTCTGTTGATAGTTACACTAATATATGATCTCGTGTCCTTCTATATTAATAAAAATAATGCGGTTAAAATGTAAACATTCCAATTAAACCAGTAATCTCCAATACATTCACACAGAGATTGCACTATCAACAAATGAATAAACAAGGCATTCGATCTGAACTTGGTATGGGAACAAACATTGCACATTAAAGAACACTAACAGATTTATGTACTGTATAACATCAAAATTTATTGGCTATATGGAGAATTTAATGGAAACTATATTTTACATCTTTTAAATAGTACAACTAATATTACATATCTTGCCCTCATACACTAAAAGTATTTTATCAATTCTGATATATGATCTCCTGTCCTTCTATATTAATAAAAATAATGCGGTTAAAATGTAAACATTCCAATTAAACCAATAATCTTCAATACAGTCACACAGAGATTGCATTATCAACAAATGAATAAACAAGGCATTCGATCTGAACTTGGTATGGGAACCAACATTGGACATTAAAGAACACTTTTTTGCACTTGAAATAACAAAGATATTCCATATTTGCTCCACAATTGACATTCACGCCTTGTTCAAATGAAAACAACATAACTAACGATCTTGTAATTAATGATGACTTTCTATACACCGCATGTCACAAGACACCATAAGCAGCAATGAACATCAGAATCCAAGATAGCCCTTCATCGATTTCAGAATGCAATAAGAAATTCAACAAAAAACTAAACCCAACTACTACAAAACAATTTAATTAATGGCATCATGTAACAAAAATCCAGTAACCATCATGGCCATACAGCAATGTTACAATTCAACTTGATGCTCACTCACCATGATGATCCACCATAAGACTTCATACATTAAACATATAATGCTCTTATGAAATTGTTTTTAATGTTGTAATGCAATGAACCACATTAATTAAAAAAACCATAATACAATATATTCATACAGAAACAACGCAATAATTTCACTACACCGAATCATTGTGCAACATTACAATGACTTACATATTGTCACACTACCACATTACTCAACATAGCCATAATGCAACATGGCAATTATGTCGCATTGTGACGTTTGTCACATGTTATGTTATATTGGTGACATTCATCAAGGGTTGTGTCACATTGTGATATTCGCCAAGGGTTATGTCACATTGTAATAATGTCCAATATTTGACACATTAATAATGTTTGTTTGGTATTCAATTTCAACTCGGTATGATACCATACATTGCACATTAAAGAACACATTTTTTTCACTTGAAATAACAAAGATATCCCATAACTAACGATAAGGTAATTTATGATCACTTTATGTACTAAGTTGACATAATGTCAAATGTTTTTCAACAATTGCTTATATCTGTTGCTCAAATTACAATTTAAATAATCAATACAATATTTCACTTCATCAAGTAACAGTAGAAATAATATATGTAATTGTTGCAATTAAATTCCTAGATTCCCTCATTTTAACAATCCATACATTCATTTACATCATTTTCATGGATGCATTGCTTACTATTGTATTGAAATTGTTACTTTTTGTATTCGTTTAAAATTTTTATTTTTTCATAAATATCACAAAACATAAAATATATGGAACTGAAACTGCTTAGAAAATAATTTACTTTCACATTAAATAAACATCAATTAAACAACTCTACGAAAACATCTCACTACAAACATTGCCGATTATATAACAATTATTCCCACTTGAAATAACAAAGATATTCCATATTTGCTCCAGAGTTGACATTCACGCCTTGTTCAAATGAAAACAACATAATTAACGATCTTGTAATTTATGAAGACAATCTATACACCGCATGTCACAAGACACCATAAGCAGCAATGAACATCAGAATCCAAGATAGCCCTTGATCGATTTCAGAATGCAATAAGAAATTCAGAATAAAACTAAAGCCAACTACTACAAAACAATTTAATTAATGGCATCATGTAACAAAAATCCAGTGACCATCATGCCCATACAGCAATGTCACAATTCAACTTGATGCTCACTCACTATGATGATCCACCATAGCACTTCATACATTAAACATATAATTCTCTTATGAAATTACTTTTAATGTTGTAATGCAATGAACCACATTAATTAACATAACCATAATGCAATATATTCATACAGAAACAACCCAATCGAACATAACCCTTCGTTTATGTCAAAACATAGTTAACACCTGAAAATTTCACTACACCTAATCATTCGGCAACATTACAATGACTTAAATATTGTCACAGTACCACATTAATCAACATACCCATAATACAACATGGAAAATATGTCGCATTGTGACGTTTATCACATGTTATGTTTCATTAATGACATTCATCAAGGGTTGTGTCACATTGTGATATTCGCCAAGGGTTATGTCACATTGTAATAATGTCCAATATTTGACACATTAATAATGTCTGCTTGGATG